>PNEQ01071228.1:0-139043 GCA_003012365.1 Medauroidea extradentata
TAAAAAGGTCCACCTTTACACAACAACATTCAAAATCCTGGTCATAACAATATTTGGTAACATTTATACATTTAAAATTTAGGTCATGTTTTACAAAAATACAAACTCCACCCTGCTTTGTATTTAATCTACAGAAAGCTGTTCCAAGTGTGTACCCTGGTAGACATATATTTTCTACTTCAAAGTTTTGTAGGTGAGTATCAGTAAAACATATTATATCGATCTCATCAGACACAGTATCATTTATAAATTCAATAAAAAGTGATATTTCATCAAGTTTGTTTCTGAGTGATCTAATATTTTGATGATAGTATTAAGTTCTTAATCTTATTTTTAAGGGAGTCCTTTTTTACATGTTTGTTCCCTATAGATCTATTGACATTTATATTGGTTACACCACCATTCTCATTAGGACTTATGTCATTAGCAAATTGTTTAGGAAAACTTAAGAAGACATTACTTTTAGTCTCTACATCACTATTTCGTTGTAACTGTGCATGGTATGGTTGTTGATTGAGTATCTGTTGCATCTTCTCTTGTTGTTGATGCATATGTAGTAGTCTCTGGTCCTGACGTAGCTGTTTATGGAACTGTTGAGCCTGTTGCAGTTGTAAATGTTGTAGCTCTTGTGATGTCTCTGTAGCTACAGTTGACACTTGTGCTATTTCTTCTCTGAGACTGTTTAATGGATACTGTTGTTTTTTAATTTTTGGTTGCTATGTACATGGTCTATCCAATTCCTTCCTAGTAACCATATTCCTAACAGCTTCAGCAATTTTTTCAGTCAGCATATGTTTACCAAACCTATATAAAGGCCTACCATGTCTGGTAAATAAGTCTCTTCCCAATCTAGATATATCTAGTATAGTTACATTATTAAGTCCTTTACAAACCTAATTTATTTTTTCATTAACATTTTGAGCTTCTGTATTTGCACAAGACCAAGGGGACAAGTCATAAAACTGTGGTACACCTACCACCACTACATTTGTGGAAGTTAACTTAGAGAGTGTGTCAGTTAAATTACAAGGTACATTTTTGCTCTCATTATGGGCAACATTATTACTTCCCCCTATAATTATTACAGCATCGTTTGACCCAAAATTTACACAGTCAGTATCACAATCCTTCACAATACACTCAAGCTTTGCTCCTGGTTTTACATTTCCTGTGACCGAATAGTTGGGTAGTGTATTCACTAGTTTCCCTGCAATATCCCGTCCATGACTGTCAGTATATTAAAAAAATACTTCCCACAGTTGGCCTCTTACTTGTAACACATATTGGTTTAGGCTTACCTTTTATAGTTTTGTTTCCTTCGTTTACACTCACTTCATCTAGTGAGTATTCCTTTTGTAGTAACTCATTCTTGTTTTGTAGAGGAATCTGATATGTGTCTACATGCTTTTTACCTGTGTTGTTTCTTCCCATTTTAACTATTGATGACCACGTGTTTGGATCACTAGCACTTTTTGATTGTTCGCGAGCCGAATTTAGTTCATCTTGTAAGACCCGTATTATTTCCCGTAACGAGGCTAACTCATTAACCAGCTGCTTCACAAGCTCTTCCTCCCCTCGCTTCGGAGTAAATACCGGAGTATTTTCATCACATTCACATTCACATTCACTAACATTAATTATGATACGTCCTGTATCTATTATCAGATAATGTTTACATATATAGCACATTCACTAACATTAATTATGATACGTCCTGTATCTATTATCAGATAATGTTTACATATATAGCACTATGCGACAGTATGCTTCAATTTCGAGTAAAATATTAAAAACTGTGTTTAGAAAATAAGGGCTTAAAATAAAAAACCTACAAAATTGTATTTTTTATAATTTTTAATATGGTAATATCTAGGCCTCTACAATAACCTAATTTAAAAAAATTCACATTTTCATTTGAAAATAATTTTAACATCCGAAATCCTCTCACGCAGAGATTTTGGGATAAAATATCTATCTGGCAAAAAAATCTGATCGAATTTTGATGAGTAGTTCAGAATTTATTTACGATTGAGAATTCCAGTCGTCCACTCGACTCGTACCTTTCCATACCGCTTAATATGCGGAAATTTAATAACCTTGCTCTTTGGAATAGAATGATGAAAAAGATTTATTTAACGTCTGTGGTCGAGAATTTATTTTGTTCTGTAAGAGAACTTCCTTGTGAACATTTGAAGTTTTTAACCCACACACATTATGGAGCACTTAACATGCGTCAACTTGTAAGCAGAGAAATGAAAAGTAATGTTACTATACAAGTGTGGTAACGTCAGTATACGTTTGACTGTTTACTAAAATTTGCAGGAACGCTACAGGTCATGTATGGAAAACCATTTTATCATAACAACTTTCTTAACATTTCTAAACATCGGTGTGCTAAATTTACAAATATTTTTTACAGTGTACTCTTCGTTTGTGCGGACACTTTTTCTTGGCGTATTAATCACGAGTGATCCTTGTTGCAAAGTACTAATTTCCCCATCTTTTAATTAGTACAATTGGTATATTCTTCTTATTGATAGTTTGCTTACTTGCATTTCAAATTTTAATGGGTGCTATATTATCGGTCACAGGAACGAAATACACAATTTTTAACAATTTTACCAAAGACGCATTTCAGTAAACTTTTACCACACCAATACTAAACGGATATTTTTTTAGTTAATCGTGGAGAAAACTGCTTCATTGCTGGTGTCTATTATTTTATGCCCTTGCTGGATGAGCAACGTCGTGTGGATTTTTGGCCACCTACTTAATTTATATATTAGATGTATGTGACTGCTAAATTTCTGAAGCTCGTAGGTCTGTGTCCATTTACAAAGGTAAATATCAATCCCTGAGTCCTGCATATATCTCAACATCACATATTTTATAAATAACTTGTCAGATATCTCTAGTTGTGGTTTAATATTGTAACGAGACAGCGCTTCTTTATGCGCAGGCAACGAGGCGAGTTACGCTAGCTTCCCCTCCCCCACTTGTTAAACTGAAGCACTCTCGGTAGCCAGGCATACATGTAAATACTGTTTTGCTATCCTCCTCGCTGACATCTCGGGCTGACTGGAGGGCAAGCAGCGTGCGTCACCATTATTTCGTCCTTGAATAGCATGTGTCTTAAGCTATGATCGAATGGTACCGTAGTATATGGAAATTTCAGGCTTCGATAAGCATAGTCTTGCCCCATCCTCATGCTGTGAGAATGTTCTGGAAAATGTTCTGGGTGACATCGAGACCGACTATAAACATCAGCTAGATAATGCCGATGAGTGTTGCTGTCATAGTTTTTAGTATGATCGGATGGCGGTCTCACCAATGAAGACATGTCAGAAAAGACAACGGTAGCGGTAGCAAGAAGCGACACAGGATAAGCACAACAAAATGCGACAGTTTGATATGTGTGTACGGTAGTGGAACAGTTGGAACGAGGTTTGACGGTGCATTTGTCTGTGTAAGATAGACGAACTGGTAAGCTATTACTGTAAATAGTGAGAGACTTCTGGAACGAGACATTTTAAGGGAACAGTGGCTTATGTTATGTCAGGATTGTTTTGTGTGTGAGAGAGACCTATTCTAACTGTATATTTAGAGGTATTTTACATGTTTTGAAATTAATAATAACTGGTAGATATTGATCTGCAGACATCCGAATGGCATCGAGATAAGTGTTGAATAATCATTGTCGAGTGTTTTCGTAAAATCTCTAAAAATTAGGAAATTCAAATTAAATCTTTCAATTAATTCATTATATTCTCCAATCTTATGGAGCCTGGTTGTGCTCAGGACAGTTAGTTTTTAACAATGGCGTTAGAAGTGGGGTGGAGGCTTTCGTTACTTGTACAGTAACAAAATAAGATTTTTAGTAATCAGGCCAGTAACATTAAACTATTATTATTTATTAAAACCAGTAAATAATTTCATTTTGTAGTTTTTTATTGTACTATGTGTGTGATAACTAGGAAAATTACTACTTGTATGGAAGCACTCTGTGCATTAATCAAAGGGCAGAGTGTTAGTACATATAGTAAAATAAGTAGTTGAAAGGGATGTAATAGTCAGATGTGTAGTGTAAATAAACAGGTAAGTCGAGTAAAGAACCAAGTCAATTGTGTAAAAAGTGATGACGGTCAAGAAATTAAGCTATAAAAAGCCAAACTGGTAGCGCTAAAAGTGGCCTCACCAGTGTTAGTGTAACTGTAAATAACCAGATAAGTAGTGTAAGGGCAGTTTTAAGTAGGAAGATAGCATAAAATAATATTCAGCCAGAAATGTATACAGTATGAATAATATTGTGGACAGAATAAAGGGTTGCATAAGCAAATCATCTGACAAATTAGAAAAGAAAATATACAACGTGAGCGAAAATGTGTACAACAAAACAAACGACATCTATGAAATGGTGAACCAAAAGATCGATGGTATCAAGAGAAAAATGGCCTGTATCAACAATAAAATTTACCATGTCAAGATTGAATTGAACATTTCCAACTGTGTCATGCTTGAAATAAGTGTCCTAAGGAATGAGTGGCAAAAATTCATTTAGCACCAAGAAAGGGGATATAGCGCTACTTGTGCAGGATGGTCCGTCATCATGGTGGCAGAAGAAGATAGTGATAATAACGGATCGGCCACAGCCTCCATATCACCAGAGTGTACAAAGAAGCTCATTTGTGCTGGCTCCAGTTCACCAAGGGATTCCCAATTAGTCCTGCTCCCTGCAAGAGTCAGACTTCTTGGCCGGAGTACTGGTACTAGTTCAAGATCTTCGCTACTCTGAACGGCTGTACAGTCGAACAGTAGCCCAACTATCTTGCAGCAATACAGTGGGGCCCCACACTGAGCATACTGCAGTCTCTGTCCGAGTGACATAGACCAGAAAGAGTACACCAGGCTTGTATCGACCCTCGAGCTGCAGTTCAGCGACAAGTACTTGTGGCATGCTCACCTCACCTAGCTGCATAGCCACATTTAGCGACCAAATGGGGTCATTACAGGAGCTGTGGAAGAACATAATGCAGCTATCCCACCTGTCTCTTGGCAGATTCTTCATTGTTGATATAGTCGATGTTAAGGTATTTGTTGTAGGTGGTGTGCCTAAATGTGCAGTACAACATGCAGAATGCCCTAGCTTGGGTGATCAAGGTGGATTCTGAGAAATGTGCTGGTGACTCGATATCCTGTGGGAATGGTACCATTGGGGGAGGAGGACGACGACATCATCTCAAGAAGGTGCTGAAGAGTGAGTTCATATGAAGGCCATTGTGTCACGAGTTTGTGCAGCCGAGCCTTGCCACCACTCGACAAGGCTGCCCGAGTTTTCGTCCTGTGGTCAGCCGGGGCACCTGAAAGCTCACTCACAACAACCACAATGGGGGAGCAGGTAGCAAGATTTTGTGGAGAGCACATTCTTTCGGGAAACTTGAGGACAATGACCTTGAAGGGCAAAGGTCGGTGATGACTGGAGGGAAGGCCCCAATGTTCCTACAAGTATGTTCAGTGAAGAAGGACTTGAATGCCACATTGGTATATGTGTCTAAAATGATGTTTCTTGTCAGGTGGTCGTCCCGTATTTCGACCAGACACCATATGACCTTCCCTCCAGCGATCACCTAACCACAGGGGTGATGAAGAGTGCTATTTGATCACTCTATCAGGTGAGACTAGACCAGTAAATGTCAAGATGAGAGTTGTTTTAAAACATGGTGATTTCAGTATAGAGCACGAATTATTATACATGCCTGAAATACAGTAGGAAATGTATTGTAGGACTAAATGTGTTGCAGTGTCGGTTGTGCTGTATTGATACTCGACTTTCGGTAAAATGGCTAGGTAATACCGAGTTAGTGACATTGTATTGGGGAGATTTATCCACTTGTTTGAGTCTGTTGTCGATCCATATTGCTACCAACCTTGAGTGAAGTGGTTATCCGAGGCCAGTGCAGAACTAAATGTGTAAAGTCTGTAGGGCTGACAGAGCCCATATAGCAGTCCGCCAGATGTTATCTTGACAGCAAGGAGCATAGTCTGTTCTGTATATGACAGTTTGACAGTCGGGGTGATTAACTTAACTGATCGAGCAGTCAGGCTTGAGGAGGGGTTTAAAGGAAGGTTTCATAGATTATTCTGAATACACATGAGTCCTCAAAGTCAGCAAACAATAATGGTATATTACCCTAAACATAGGAGGAGCTCATAAAGACAACTAAAAAGAACCTAACTAGCAACATGAAAAAAGGGTGGCTGAACTGTTGCAGGGGAATCAGAATGCTTTTTCGTGTATGCCAAAAGACCATGGCAGGACCAATGTTACATGCCTTCGCATTCATACAGGCAAGATTCGGCCAATAAAGCAGCTCCTTAGATAACTGCCTCAAGCTTCACATGATGCAGTAGAGTGTGTCCTAAAAATATATTATGTACCTGGATGTGACAGAACCATCAGTTATCCCATGGTCCTCTACAATTTTGTTAGTAATGAAGAAGGATGGGTACCTGAGATTTTGTGTTTGTTACAACCAGCTTAGTAAAGTTACCAAAATTATTTAATATCCTTTACCTATGGTAGGTGGCACCCTTCATAGCCTAGCATGAGCCCAACGATTTTCGATCTTGTACATTAAGAGCAGTTACTACCAGTATTAATTGGCTCTAGAGGATTGGGAAAAGACTGGCTTATGTATACGATGAAAAGTAATCTGGCAGTTCAAAGTAATGTTATTTTGACAATGCAATGGCCATATTACATTTGAATGACTAATGGCAAAGATCCGTCCACTAGATGCCAGTCAGGTTTAAGAACTTTATTGTCATTGCATCCTAAGATCATCTTTCGGGCTTGGATGCTGTATTTCAAAAGCTGCTTCAGCCAACCTGAATTTCGTTCTTAAGAAATGTAACATGTTTCAGAAAAAATTATATTCTTGGCTCAGGAAATAGAGACCGAACCAGAGAAGTCTTCATCCATTACATTTGCCTCGACCAGCTTGCAAAACTGAAGTACGAAATTTCCTGCGAATTTATTCGTGTTACCGCCGTTTTGTGCACAGGTTTCTCAACAGTTGCTAAGTTACTGCATGAATTTACAGAGGCAAGAAGTAAATTTATCGCACCACTGAAAGTGACGCTGCTTTTACAATACTTAAATAATTATTATCACACCTCTATTCCTGGGCTTTCCAATCAGAAAGGGCGAGTTCATCTTAGATATGTTGGTTGGTATTGGTGCTGTAGTGTTGTCACAAGTTCATGAATGGAAGGAGAAGAAACGTGAGTATTTGAGCAAAGTATTTCATAAGTATGAAAGAAGTTATTCTGTGACTTGTTATGATTTCTTAACTGTTAGGACAGCAGATTCCCACTTTCATCCTTATCAATCTGGCAGACTATACGTGGTTTAAACTGATTACTCTTATGGTTACTGAATTTTAAGACCATAGAAGGACAGCTAGTATATTCGATACACCATATTCAGGAACATAATTTTGAAATACTCCACAGACCTGGGCATCTTATTTAGCAATTCACATGCTTTTTCATGGAGAAACTTTATAAAAATCGTGTCCTCACTATGAACACCAAAAGAAAAGAAAAACAGAGTTTTGTAACTGTACATGGGATCGTAATTTAAGAAAGTACCAGTACGTCTGGTAACCAGACATCGTCATGGGGTGACAAGATACCTGGAAGGACAAGTTGAATGATCCTAATTTGTACCCTCCACTGGAGTGGAACGAAAAATACGAATGACCAAGTTGGGAGGAAATATATATTGTCTAGAAACTATCCCATAGAGTACAGGAACATCCAAGGTACATACATAAGACTTTCACTAGTCTATTCAGGAAATGATATTGATATCCTAAAGTATTCCTCCCATTCATCCAAATATCATCCAACCTATGTCAATCAAACATCATCCAAATATCATCCAACTATCATCATTCATCCTACCATCCAAATACACCTACCTATTTCCTACCAAATCAACACTTTCGGGAAATCCGTGAGCCATCCCTGCAGAATATATGTGAGATAAATCTGCAAGATCTCCATAGGATATCCCCACTGGATATATGGTAGTATCATGCTAAAAATCATAGAACACATTTGTTCATTCCGAAAATATTTATTCTGTTCATATTTTCATTGTGTACAACCAATTTCTAACACCCTCATTGATTTTAATTTTTTTAGCATGTAGTTGTATTCGAAACCATAAACCTGAAGTTTCAAGTAAATTTCAAGTTTAACATGCTAACCGTTTCTCCATAACACCACATTGCTAGTCGATATATTAAGTCTTACCTAGGCCTATACAAGTTACGATTAGAGAGAAAAATTGTCGTCATAAAATGTCTCAAATATTTTTGACATAATTTTTTTGTATTAATATAACTATCTTACAGAAAAATACTTACAACTATCTAACCATAGAAAAAATAACTAATCCAAAAAGTTATTGGTTTGATCATCAAGATGTCGTGCTGAAATTTCCATGGTTATTCACAGCAGGAAATTCAAATGATTCACATTAAGGGCGGATATCTACCACAATCTTTTGCATTACTAATTATTTCGGCAGTGCATGTTTCTGAATGCATTTTGTAAGAATATTTTTATGGATTCATTACAGCTAAAATTTGACTAACGAAACTATTAATGCACTTCAACAATATACAGACTGGAATGTAACACGCGGAAAAGCTCGCAGGTACAGGTAGCCAGATCTAAATAAAAATAATGAGCATAGCCTCTGTCATCAGTAGTGTAGGCGTAACACCAGAGTGAAAGTTGGTTAGCGAACGTATTATGTGATGATAACTCAACAACTTCTACAAAGCGAACGTTGATCTTCCAGATTCAATTCAGATGCATGACGACACGTATGTAGGGAATACAGTGTGAACACCATCCCTTAAGTTGTAAACATGGGGTCGCCTAAGTTACTATGCACGTATTCCTGTACATATATGCCTGTAGCAGCTCATCCTAATGAATAAAGAACCAGAATGCCATAAGGAACCAAAAAAGGTACATTTGTCCAAACACATTTAGACAAACTGTTTCGGAGATATGGGCACTCAAACGTCTGGGCATTATGACAATGCCAATAGGTAGGCAACCCGCTTAGCAAATATAAGGAGACATGCTTCCCAGTAACACTAGCGATGTACAACTTTATTACCGAGAAGTATGAAACACACAAGAAAACAAGAATAAGGGAAGGGGCGTACTTGTTTGCAGGGGCGCAGGTAGGACGTCTTTAGTGGTACGCATAGTTGCGAGCCGCGACTATATTGCTGAGCGCTGTAAGCAGATACAGTGGTGGTAGAACTAAGGGACCTCCGACTGCACTATACGTCTCGTGTTAGTGTTATCTTGTGTGGCGTCGCAGCAACCACCTGCAGGCAGCAATTATCTTGCGAGCAGCATAAGCTGATATAGCAGCGGTAAGAATAAAGGAATCCCGGCGTGCACTGTGCTGCTCATGTTACCCTTTTGCGACGTGCGGTAGTGGCCACCTGCATGTCTATCTCGGGTTTCGTACAGACTCGAATGACATCAGTTATCATGGTCTATAGCATAATTGTTTAAATATTTGATTAAGTATGCATAAAGTATTTGTTTATGATGTAATTAAACCGTTTGTTTATAATAAACATTAAATATTTGTGTACATATACATAAACATACTTCTTTAAAGCAAATATTTCAGTTATTTAAATATATTGTTAAGTGCATTTTCTTATTATAAGATGTAAAATATGCATATAATGTTGCAAAAAAGCACAAAAGCAATGCACTTAAATGTTTCATCAGTATCGTATTTTCTATTAAAAATCGGTAAGAAAACGTAATACTGTATTTAACTTTCGTAATTTTTAAATCGAAATTCGAGTAATTATATTCAACTTCAAGTTATAGTATCCCATGAGTAAATTTTTAACTCTTTATTATTTTCTATAAAAAATCTGAGTATTATTGAGTGAATATCAAGATCTGAAATTCTGTTAGTCACTTTTTACTTTCTTAATTTTTCTTAAAAATTCGGGTTAAAATCAATTTTTTAAATTTCATAATTTTTATCGACATTTGGAAATCCGATAAACATTTTTTAAGTGAAAAGAATTAACGTAACCTCCTTTACTGAGGCTGTTCCCTTGCGATACCTAAAATGAAATAAAGAAATAAAAATAAACCTTGAGTTACAGAATTCAGAATTTTTGATACCAAATTTGGATAAAATATAGTTTGAAGTTTATTTAAAAAATTAAAAGTGATATTGCCTGACAGTTATTAAAATACCTTGATAAATATTATTTTCAAGTCTTTAACTAGTACAAGGTGTTTTTCAAACTTTTAATCGTTTAAAATAATGAGTGACTCGAAAATCTACGTATGGTATAACACTATAAAAATACTAATTTTTGAATACTTGTTTTATTTATAAAATACTCCAAAATTTTTTCAGAAATTTTTAATTTCACTTTTAACACCTTAACATTTAGCTAGGTAATTTTTACATAGTTTTTTGCTATTTTTATCTATTTTCACTTATTTTTATCCGTTATAATATTATGCACGCTATATGATTTATCTGTTTAAATTTTTTTATTGAAATTTAGTACATTGTATTGTACTTCGAATTTATCTAGCAAATAGTCTTGAAGCAATTTATGATTTCCCGAAATTTTTATCCATGAAATTGAACATTTTTCAATAAATTTCGAAGGTATTCACTGGATTTCATTAAATTGGTTGGTTGCGCTAGAACTATCAATGAATAAAAATGTTATGTCGCGAACTACAAAACCAACTGCAACCATGCAATTTTTATATTTATAGCATTTATTACCCAACCGATAGTGTTTGTCCGTGTAAATGGTAAAGATTCGCTACTGTTCTGTATGATAGCACGACCTAAATAAATAATTTGTCATATTTCGAAATCTGTTGAACTGATTACAATCAAAATCCATATTTTGTAGTTCATCTTGTTAGTTCTTATGTAAGAAGAGTTCATATTGAAGTTAACATGGCATGAATAAGAAAATATGTCATATTTACAGAACTGCTAATTGTTAGAGAATTTGTTGTATAGACAGTTTGCCATACATAATTTAATATCAATAATAGTCATTATAACGGATAAACCGTTCGTGTCACACGTTTTGTTCCACGAGACTATTTCTTCACATATTTTTTTTCACATTTCCGGTACTATTACAGTGGTTGTACGCATTTTATTACATTTTGTGTTCTGTTAGACTTATTGTGCACAAATGTCATATATTGACAGTATATTACTCTCCAGGTTTCTATGTTAATTTGCTCCGTCATTAAGAGAAGTATGCTCATTAATTATGCTACTTACTTCTCGTATATACATAATTTATACTATGAATATGTCGCAGAATTGTTTTGTATTATTGTAAATAATTCATTTGGCATATAAATTATAAAAAAATAAATGTTTGGCCATAAAGAAATGCACTGTCAAAATAAAAAAAAATTTAAATTTAACATTCTTAATTGACTCAGGTATGTTGATGGTTCACTGATGTGATCACATGGGAATATATAAACATACATGAGCAAAGAGAAAAATATATTACATGGTTATAGTTTAAGATTATTTTATTTCCAACCAAATATTAGGTAAAGACGTTATTAAAATCTGAAAAGAAGTAATTACCCTACAGTGTGACACAATTACATCCTTTAATGCTTACATGTTATAACTGTTAACATTGAAAATTATTGCTGACTAATACGATATAAACAAAAAAAATCTATTCACGAAAAATACCCATACTGTTTTAGAACTTCAAGTGAAAGTATATTTAATTTCGTTAATTGAAGCTATATTGAGTAAAATAACAAATAATAATTCAGCGAACATATTAATGAAGTCGACTAGTGGTAAACACATACTTTTCAGAGGTCCTGTCCAAGTTTTACTTACTGGTCTGCTAAGTGCAATCACTGGTTTCATCACTGCAAATATCTTCATTCACATACGTTATTTTCACGCCCGAAAAAAAAATCAGTCATTAAGATAATTCATAGCAATTCTGCACCATTGAAATATATACTAACAATTTTGACATTCATAAATCGAATTAGGTTTAAACAAGCAATTCTCTCAATTATTTAAATTTATACTGATTAGGTAAAAATATTAATAACTATCCGGCACTGCATAAGTGAATAACTATCTCAACCAAAAATTATCGTTATTTAAGGAAATTTTTTGCATGTAGGCTAATTTTAACTAAGTTCATATCTGAAACACGCTCACACATTACATATGTAGATGTTTTTCAATGGTCCGTTCAAACATATCGGAACTTAACAAAAAGGGCAAGGTAGGTACAATGAAATAACAATGGGAAATAAACAACCTTTGTCGATATTTACAACGAGAATATGTTGCTGAGATAAGTAATTTTATGCATTCATTTAATAAAAGTAAACATTGTTTACCACTTTTCTTTTTTGCGTGAACTAATCTTAAAAACAATAATTCTCACGCAGAATACTGACGATTAAGGAACTATTATTTCTGTGTAATTTTTGACACATGTAAACTGACATTAATGCCTATTTCACATTTTAAAAATCGCAAGGTAACCTAATAATTCTTAATTCACATTACGTCAAAATAATCCTGTTCGGTTAAAAACTAATTTGACATAATAACAAATAATTTTAAGTTCATCAGTGAAAATCCGCAAGTCAATTTTCGTCAGCCTGTACACTGACAACACTGTAACCATTTCATTAGATTCAAAATGCGAGGGTGGTGGGAAGGGGGTAAATCACTGCCGGACAATTGATTTCGTCTCTTGAAATCTCTTCTCTGTTATTTACTCATGTTCTCTCCGTCCATGTCCACCATCATACGCCATTTGTTTTCTGCCATCTTGGCCGACATCTTGTTTCCAGCCGCCATCTTGTTCACAGAAAAAAAATGTTACTATGCAGACAGCCATATTATTTTGTGGTAAACACGAACAAATTATTAGTAACCACACAATTTTAATGGGGCCACGGTGGCCGAGTGGACAGACCACTCGCCTTTCACCAAGGAGATCCACATTCGATCCCGACGGGGTCAGACTCCGGATCTTCGAATGTGGGAATCGTGCCGGACGATTCCGTTGGTTGGCGGGTTTTCTCGGGGATCTCCCGTTTCCCCCACCCTTATCATTCCGGCGCCGCTCCATACTCACCTCATGTCACACGTCACCAGCGCTGAAGACCTCGATGCTAAGCGCTGAACAAAATATCTCACTGAATCAATATTTTAAGGGCGACAATGAAATTATTTTGTGGTGAGTACAAAAATATTTGGCTGTCTAAATCCTAACAAAATATATTTTAGCTAAAATTTTTTTCGTGTATCTATCCCTTTCTTACATGTTCTGTCATTCGACCTCTGCTGTAGTTCTGCTTGAGTATTTCCTTGTTCAATGTAATTGAATGTCCTGGTCTGTAATTCCCTCACCACCCGTCGTTAAAATTCTACTTGAACAGTCCACCTCTGCTCTGACATTTCACCTGCACTATATAATTTTGTCTATACTGTATAGTTCCATATTTACTCTTTATTCACTCTTTAATCATAAGTCACCATCTGAATTATCATTCCCACCGTACCGTAACATTCCTCCACTATTATATAATTCGTTCTTTTTCCTGCAATTCCACCTCTAATCTAATCAAGCATCTACCACTCTATTTTTCTTATCACATTCACGTACTAACGAATTAGGAATGCGCTCTCCCAATCTAAACCTCAAACCGCTACCATGATTTATAGAATGTATTATCCTAGCATAACCTACTGTGACCTAATATAAACTGATAATGACCTAGCCTGACCCCAAAACTTGAACCCTATAACATGACCCCCGACCTGACCTGACCTAGCCCCGACCTGAAATAACCTCTATCAGACCTCGCCCCAACCTGGTATCTCCTAACTTTGACTCCGACCTAACATGAGCCTGCCTGACCTGACCTGCTCTGACGCAACCCTCTACCTGACCTGACCTAGTCCCGACCAGACTTGGCCTCGAAATCGATCCAACCTGAACTGTTCTGACCTAACAAAACCTGACTCCAACCTGATCCCATCCTGACTTAACTTGCCCTGACCTAACTTCCGACATGAGCTAGCCTGGCCTGAGGCCGATGTGATCCTATTTTGACTTAGCCAACCTGCCACTACCCTCGACTTGACCTAACCTGACTTTATCTGCTACTACCCCCGACTCAACCTAACCTGCCCTGCCACTACCCCGACTTGACGTACGCTGACCTACCACTACCCCCGACTTGACCTAACCTGACCTGATATGACTTAACACAACCCCTTCTGACCTGACGCAAATCTTGCGAGGAGCCTGCCGCTGACGTGACCTAACATTACTTGACTCAAACCTGAAATATGACTTTGACCTGGCATAACATAACCACTCCTCGACCTGACATGTCCGGAATTGTTCGAACAGATCCATTTTGGTATAACCCATTCCAGCTAGATCGAATCCATCCATACCTGACTTAACCTATACAATACAGTAAGGACACCTAACATACAGTCATATAATTTTAGCGATTTGAAAATACTTCTCAATACTTGATTTGGATAACATACTCTCAGAAGCAAATTATGTTCCAGCATCTAACTTAGACTGATTCAGAAAAGGTAACAGTCTATTTCGTCCGAAATAACATTGAAGATTTCTGATTTAGAGTTTGAATACATCCTAGAATTTTCCTAACACTGCAACAACACTTGTAAAATTCGAGACAATACGCATGAAAAAGCTAATCTGCCTCCCAGACCTCAATAATTCTCACAGGCCTCACTTGATTGCACAAACAGTACCAACCAATCATCAACATTCATAGCATCAAATTTATGCAGTAAAACTGAGTCAACAAACGATAACCCTTCAGTAGTGCCAGGAATATAAATCGACATCTTTCTCTACAACCCAGTTTTTTTCAACTGTACTCCGAACATATTTGACTGTAGTAATTAGTTAAACAACTTGTGTGAGTACTTTTCCCTAATTCATTTGTAAGCACATAAAATAAATTTTGAGGTTTACTAGTTTAGGTCAGCCGAACTTTTTACATGTGTGACACATTTCTTATACATTTATCGTTATCTGGTTTTATACATATGAATGGTTATTTTTATAAAAATAAATTCCAAAATAATGACTTTCAACCAGTTTATTCGTTAACATACATGTTCATATTTCAACATTATAAACACTTTAAGAAATCACATTAGCTACCAATGGTGACAGTTTTATGCATATAGATGAAAACAACATTATTGTATTCCAGTTCTTAAATGTTACATTGTTGATTAACCACCATTTACGATATGCTAAGTTCAAAATTGTGCATGAATGTAGCGGTGCGGCCGCTCGCTACTATGCTTTCCTTCCTCAGCCATTCATTTGCGCCGTCGTCTGTTATATTTGAGTTTGGTTACGTGTATTTCGTTTGTTTCATTGTTACGTTGCTGGTGTTTCCTGCTGTTGGCATCCTATTCAATTGTTTTCGCTGTACGTGAGGCGGCGCTGCAGTTGAATGTTGCCGAGGAGTGAAGAGAGAGTTCTGGGAGCGGGCGTGTCTTGTTCGGGATCCCAAGGCGTGACTTACCCGGGACAGAGCCGTGTGCCCGTCCCGCATAGTGCTGGACTGAATACCTGGATGTGACTATCTGATAGTAATGTACGTCTGTGTTCCGAGGAACATCGACGTCCTATGCGGGAGCGGAACTCCTCGGCCACTCGAGCATTGATGGCGGAGTTGTTGTGCTCTGGTGGTGGATGTGCTTACTCGGCAAGAGGGGAAAGAGCAAAATGTTGGTGTTGATGATGGGAGTATAGAGGTGTCTGTGAGTGACTTATTGCATGCATGTAAAAATTGTGATGAGCACGTAAAAACTGTGATTTGTTTGTTATTTATGTAACAGAGTGGTATTTTTTAAGTATTTTATTTATTTAATACATGTGGGTTTAGTTGGAATACCAAATAAAAATATTTTCGGAAGACAAGACATGATAGTGATTATAAATTTTATTTTTTGTAAAGTTTTTGAATTTTTATTATTTTCTTGGAAATATCTATGAAAGTTTGTAATTTTTGGACTTTTTTGGAAATGTTGACCTTTAAGTCAATGTCATGGTCATGATGACACCATCCAAGATGGCGTCCGTGACTTCATTCAATGTTGCAGAAGGTGCCAGGTTACAAGATGACAGCAAACCCGAACATACCCGAATGCGATCGGCAATTCCCGTATCCGAGGATCTGAATCACCAATCCCTGGCCTCCATAGCGTAGTCAGGCGCCGCCGGTCTACGGTGCGAGAGGTTCTGAGTTTGAATCCTGGCTTGGGCACGGATGCATTGCTTTCCCCCTACCTCACTTCACCCTCATCGGCTCTTAATACCTCGTTGTCAAAGGGCCGTAAAGCCCTATTCCTTGTCCTTACTTCGGCATAATCGCACTACTCTTTGTTCCGATATAATCACCACATGCAAACATCTGGTGGCTGGCAATGCCGGTATTCGAGTCTGATGCGTTAAGGCGGGAGGCGATCAATGAGGCGACTTCGCGACCACGGAACCTGCAAGTATTTCAGCGACAGTTCGTTGGCTTCGGTATGTATAACACAAGGCATAACACTTGTTCCAACATTAGATAACTATCGTTTAAGACATGATCAACATGTGCCACAAGCAAATGTCCGCTTGAGCACCTAACATTAAATTACTTTATTGGGATATGATGTTTGTTCATGTTTCGAAAACTGATTCATTCAGCGTAAAAATTTTTGCTGCAAATTATTCGTAGAAAACATACCGTTATGAAACAACAAATAATGATTTTACGGTACCATTTTTTTTTTGATAACATGTGCAATACCCCCTTAGGTTTCATGGATGTGGGTTGCCACTAGAGTCAAATTATTTTTGTACAATGTACTTTAATGGACGATTTGAAGTACACGCCTCCTGACGTCACCGCAGGGGAAAAGTACTGTGGGAAACAAAGCTTGTTTACAAACATGCTGGTTTGTTAGTTAGTAATTGCAGAAAGCAAAAATGTTGCGCAATCAGCACGCAAGGGTAAAAAATATTAGTTTAAATTTCATGGTTAAGATACGCAAATACATAAGGTTAATGTTTACCTGAAAGACGGCAAATTCCAAACAAATAATCAATTTTCTTGACGTACATCTCACCCAGGACGTGTGAAGCCAAACAACTAAATTAAGGATATGGTCGGCTGCGGTATCCATGGATATAGGAATGGTTTCCCACAACTGACTGAAGCTCCGCCTCTTTTCAAGTCGTCTATTAAGCAGTATCCAGAAAACTCAGCTATTTATCGTTCATTTTTTTGGTGTTCCTTGCAAAAAACAGCTGGTTCAACAACACTTTTAAGGGTGGTTGTACTCCATAGCATTACACATAGCCTAAATATCATGTTTATATTTTCGTTTTCTTATTTTATGACGAACCATCTGCTGAAGTTTGTCGGTTGAGCTGAGTGTCATCCTGTATAAACTTTCATAACAAACGTGAACATAGTTTGCCATATATGTAGCAAGAATTTTTTTCTATTATGCATCCCAATTTTACCAGGCACGCGTATTGTAGTAGTAACATACATTTTTAGTAATTCTTCTTTCCATTTATGGTAAATTTCAGTAACAAATATATGGTAAGAAAATCGAACTTGTCTTGAATTTGGGTATGGAGGTATGGTAAATTTATCGATCACGCGAATCGGAATTCCTAAACCTCTCAATGAAACTTTCGTTGCCGTATATAGTTCATTTTTAAACTATTGTTTAGTATCACAAAACACTGAACATATGACAGTATACGTACATTAATAAAAACATTGTTGGGTATCTGAGAAGTATATTTATGTAAGCGTATATTTTTTAAAAAATTCTTATGGTTTAATTTTTCATGTATGTCCGTAAAAAATTGTTCAGTGTTACAGTACAACTAAGTTTCTTCGTCTACTTTGATATTATTGTATACATTTATGTTATTATTGTATACATGCATACGTATCTGTCACAGAATATGTAAATGGTACTGTAGACCTATCATTTTGAAACTCTGCTCTTGCCAATTACAAAAACTTTTAACACAAATCGGAAATAACACACAATTATTTTACTAAAAGCCATTTTAAAATTGTACAGTGTCAGATTTATTGTAGCGATAGACATTTCACTAGGGCTGCTGAAAAGAGCATAATAGTAGTACCAACGATTCCTAGATAGAACTTTTAACTGCGCCATAATACTGTATTAGTATTTCCTCCTCACTCAAGTAAATAAGAAATTAAATGTATACATGTGTGTACATATTTTACTCATTAAAATACTGCATTACTATTTTATCTTACTTATGTAAATTATTGTATTAGTAAATGTTAGTGTTGGGAACTTAAACACAGCATTTGCTCATATTACCAACTACACGTACAAGTGTGATTTCGTACACAACTCCAAAAATGTGCAAAATTATAGAGAATGAAAATAACATATTGCCAATACGTTACTATAAAAAAGCAAATATTTTACAAATAATAAACGTTTACAATAAAAATTACAAACATACAAATTCAGCAACATTTATTGCACAAAAAACAATTCAAATCATAGAATTAAGTGTAGTCGATAATTTTAAATACAATAACTTAATTTAAGCTCTTAGTATATTAGACCATGCAAGATCATTCTTAGTTAATATATGTATTTGTATTCCTGTGCATTACTCATTAAATTTGCTATGGTGGATGTCTGGTTCGTTCTTCTTAATTTTTTTTTCAATATTTATAACAATGTATGTGAATTGAAGTTACAAGTGGCAAATATATATGTATACTTGCAGTATATTAATTGTGTTATAAGTACCTTATGAGAGACCCGTTTATAAAAATACCAAAACAATTATATATTATATGCATATTATGGTTATAACCGAATAGAAGCGCAATCACTTTATGCGTACATACGTTATATGTATATTTATGTACTAAATAAAGGGGTACCCAGTTATGTACTCATGGAACTGTTAGACGGAAATATTTGCATATTGGTTAAATAACGTAATTTAATTGGCTGCACAAGTAATGCAAACATGTCCCATGCCTACTTAAAACAATATGAAACATCCTGTATTTGTTTCATTCTAAATTTAATTTTCACCAATAATTTTGTTACCCTTTATGCAATGGGAAGTGCTGGTGGAATGAACGCAAATTTGCAATTTTAAAAACTATGATAAATATTAAGTGAAACGGGCGGTGAACGGTAAACTATAGGACATATTTAGTTAATCTTGAACATCAATTAGATAATTGTTACGTTCACTAAACTGTTTTATAAATAATATAACACACATATGGTATTCATGTGAAAGTGGGAAAAATTCCATGTATTTTTTGTAAATTTTTTATAACTTACCCATATTAGTATATATAACTTGCCGATACCGAAACGGGTATAGAGGCTGTGGCTGTAGGCACGGGCTGGACCGTTTTTACAAAAAATCGCTATTCATTCTCAAATTGTTCCAATATTATCTTTCAAATGGTCAAGAAGTTCCCAACATTTTCCCTTTTACCCTGACTCGAAGTCCTAAAATCACACGGGCCAAGCCTAATCTTCAGAACGGACAGTCGACCTCAATTATTACGGGTCCCCTTCCTCAAAGCGGCTAGATGAACCTGCTGCTCATGGATCAGGTTGAGGGCTGGAACTAATCATCAATACTAAATAAAGCATTCTAATAATTTCGAATGTTTTTTAATATTAATAAATTTCTTAGTGTATTACAAACGTAATTTTTTGTAATTTTCTGATTTTCTTTTAACTCTTTTATCCCCACTCAAGAATGTAACATTTTGACTAACTTTCAATAATTTGATATTTTTCTGACTTCACAACTCTTTAAACTCTATTTTATTTACCATCATCAGACTCCCGTATATCATTACGCATGTATACCTTACCCTTTAAATTACAATTATTCTAATGAAACACTTTTACTGCTTTAAATAATATTTTCTTAATTTTACAAGTATTTCTGTTAATGCACTATTAAAATAATTGATTATTGCGAAATATTTTGTAAGTTTCCAATTCCCTTTCAGTTCACTAAGACGTATTAAATATTAATTGTCGATAGCAAATTATAATAATGTTTAGAAACTTAACTAAAATATTTATCGTTCTACTAATTACTTCATGCAAATACACACTTAAAACCACTGCACCCCTTATTACAGTAGTGTCACTTCGACTTACAACCATGTATATCAAAATTACATTTTTATATTTATTTAAAAGCGGTTTATGGAAATTTTTATATTCTTATTTACTACATATTTTAATAAGTTTCCAATTGAGTGATTGCTTTACATCTAATATTCACATTCAGCATTTAATGCAGTGATTGATTTTCAATAATTGCGTACTTCATCAACTAGTCGATTTAATACTTTATTTACTATCGCTAACCTTTCACATATTTCTACAGAAGTACCAATTATTCTTTGATTATTTTTAATAATCAAAACAATTTTTTCCAAATTAATTAATATTAATAAATTTTGTTTCGTAACAATTATGTGTATAGGGCTTAAGAATTGGCCCCTGCGATTTATTGCTTTCTTTCCACGACCTTGTTCAGACATCTACAGTTTTATAACTTTGAACGATTCTTGCAATGGGTTCATTTTATGAACATAAAAGGTTTTTTTTTTGGACATATTCCATTGTGGGCGAATGTTGTCATATTGAAAGAAATCGCAAAATAAAACAAAAAACAAAGGAAGAAAAGCCAGTAAGCTGTAGCAACAGACTTAAAACATACGGAAATTTCCTGAAAGGAATTTAGTTTTATTTAGTTTAATTTAGACTAAATTCCTGTATATGTATGTTGTATGTATGCTGACTACAGCTTACTGGCTTTCATCCGTTGTTTTTTTTTTTTGTTTTATTGTGGGATTTCCTTCAATACGACAAAATTCGACCGCAGTGGCATATGTCCAAAAAACCTTTTATGTTCATCTACAGTTTTTTTCCGGTCATTCACAATTATTATTTTTAAAAATGCAATTATCTTTTAAAATGTACTTATTATTCTCCTTACGATTTTATCCAGGCCTCACACCTCACACTTGGCCTCTAGTACCAAAACTATAACTTCAATTATGTTTAGTTCTGCCATAATAACTTTTAGGGATAACTGTGTCATGGAGTACTTTTAAATAAATTATTTATTCGAAATCCCCAATTGGTAACCATGTACTGCCAATTTTGAATATCTTTTCAGTTTAATCGATGTTTTATTACACGCAAACCATGAAAATCGTTAGTATTATATTGTCGCGACGGTAAAATTTTGCTTTTTTTTTTCTGTCGATGTAGAGACCTCGTAATGATACTTTCGTCATGTTTTAGTTGAAAGTTTGTGTTCGGTAAGGTTATCCTTGTTTTTTTTTTTTTTTTTTTTTTTTTTTTTTTTTTTTTTTTTTTTTTTTTTTTTTTTTTTTTTTTTTTTTTTTAAATTTTCTTGATATGATAAGTGTATGGCTTAGAGCCTAGATTTTTCTTGATATTTGTTTTGGTGTTAGTCGTACATCATGTTATCACCGCGAAGTAAGGTATAACATTTTACGTTACGAGACGTTATTAGTGATGCGCTTGCAGTTGGACAAGGCCAAGCGAGGCATCGTAAACATTGACGAAGGTGGGAACGAGAGTAGTGCTGGATGTGTTGACAGATCTTTGTCGATTGCAACATTTGCTGTAGCGCGAGGATACACTAAGTTTTGTAATCGAAAAGTGACAAAAACGCTATCGTGTGCTCCTTCCTCCCCTTTCAGTAGCTGACGTTTAGTTTTCTTTCGCGCGAGTAAAGTTTGACCCTCGGGGAGAATGTCATGCGGACACGACCACAGGAGAAGAGGGTAGAGGGGTGTGTGCTCGTCGATAGTCGTTTGTTTGCATAACAAGGAGTGTATGACGATAGCTGACGATCGTAAGTGGGGCAGTGTGGCCAAGATGGCTCGGTGCAGGTGTCGCAAGAAACGGCGCCAGTAATAACACAGCAAAGTAAACTTTTCTGGAAGATTGCTGTGCTTTAGAAAAAATTTAAAAAGTTTTCAAAACATTTTTGTATCGGTAATGTAGACCACTCACCTGAGGGCGTGGTTTAAATAGTCGGGGAGACTAGCGCTGGAGAGCAGTATGTTAGTCGACGTCCTGGAAGGAGTAGTTAGGCTTGGAAGCTACTAGGTAAGCATGACTTAGCCGTCTAAAGTTACGATAAGCTCCTAGAGCGAGACTTAGTTTCTTTTATCATGTAAAGTCTTAGTTTTTATTTTCACGGTAGAGGGGTAGAACCTCTTGTAACTTCTGCTTCATTATTAGGTTAAGTACCACGAATAAGACCATTTTACTTTCGTTGAATACCAAATTTAAGTTTTAAAAAATTGTAACGTTTAGGGTATATGTTTTTCTTGGTTAACTTGTCAATCGCAATAAAACTAATAAGTCTTGGTGGTCTCGAGGTCGTTTATTAACGCCGCGTATGGATTAGGTTATAGTTTGTTTTAGTTCCATATGGAACTCGACAAATACAGCTATACATAGCTGATAGAGGTACTTGTTTAGTAGACTCGTTTGAGACTGTAACGTAGAAAAAAGGATCTGAAGATGAAGGTTTATAAGGATAAAGAGAAGTGAAAGATGTTTCTTGAGGACGAAATGTTTGTTAATTTGACGGTACTAAATATTGAAAATGTGAAATGAAATAAACAAGTTATGGTCACGAATCAAGTAGTTTATTTATTTATCAATTATCTACTGAGACAAATAGGGTGTATTTTAACGAACCAATGGAAGGAGTTGTCCAATGACACCTCGAGTTACTCTGTTTAGAAATAATACGGTGGATATGGCGCACCTATGGATAGGGAACTGCTTTTAAAAACGCCTCTTGCATGCCAGGTACTATTGCTCTTATCTTGAGCTACCAAACCCCCAGTATTCAATAGTGAATTATAATTTTTTCTAGGTTAGATTACCTACTTTTTCTGGTATCTTGATGCTCGCTCTTTTCTTTTCTAAAGTTGAAGTAGGTGGAAGTAT
Organism: Medauroidea extradentata; assembly: GCA_003012365.1. NCBI lineage: Eukaryota > Metazoa > Arthropoda > Insecta > Phasmatodea > Phasmatidae > Medauroidea > Medauroidea extradentata. The sequence goes on from PNEQ01071228.1 coordinate 23,237, forward strand.
AGTTCTTGAAAAAGGTGAGAACACCTAGTGACTTTTCCTCCCCTCCGGTATTCTATCTACTTACTTCTTCTAGAACTGTGTTAGTTGTTTACGAACGATCCCCGATCAGTGGTAAGGTTGTGAGACAACCCCTCAAGGCTTTTATGGGGCATCTCAAAACCGTGCCGACAATATTGCCACAGTACTACTAAATTTTTGACCTTAAAATTGTGTTAGACAGTTAAAATAGTTTCCTCTTAAACATTTTTGTAAACACATGCAAAATGCAGTAAATTTTTTCAATACGAAAATGGAATTCAAAAATTTCAGTTAAAAGAGTGTAATATAGGATTCGACCAATTCTACAGATATCGTATTAAGTTATTTTAGTGGTTGTTTGCAGGCCAGTTCATTTATCTTTGGCCATAGACACACCGAGCCATGAAGTTTTATAAACATTGTGCTTTGTTTTTATGGCTGTATAATATTGTACTATCCGAGGAAATATGGTTTCCAAGGTTTCTCACTACTTCACACGTAGCGTTTTATAATTTGATCAGAATAGTGACTAGGTTAAGTGCCAGAATCGATTCCAAAGCTAGGTGTGCTACGAGTAATAGCGAGACGGAGGTGAAATAACGAGAAAAAACAGAAGTTTGGTTTGGAATGTTTGGAAGGAGGAAAAAGAAAATTTTTATTAGAAGAAAGAGAATACGTTAGAACTGAGACCAAGATATCACGTATTTGTTGGAGCTACGAAGACATTGGGTTGAGAACGACAGAAGAGAATATTTCGGTTATAAATAAGTCGATTGGAGATTTCCACTACATCGGAGCTGAAGAAGATGTCAGGCAAATTTCCGAGCCTGAACTTGCTGTCAGGAACCCAGGGGCCGGGGATCAACGAGGTCTCATCCCTGTAGACCTTATTCGCCAGTACGTTCGTCGGCCAACCACCGAATCGGGAGAAGTGGATTTCATCCCAGGGTACTGCGCCAAAGAAGCCGAAGTCCGGTGAACCCAGTCTTTTAGCCGCACACTACACTCCGTCACAAACTCAGCCGCAATTTTCTATCCATCTTGGAAGTCATATACTTAAATGTCTGGCAGAAAACGCACTTAATTTGGGATTAAGTCTGGTACCTTAGCCTGTTCGATAGTGTAATTAAGTATGGTCACGACGCATCATTTTATCCATTACAGATTTTCGCGACATTGTCCTTAATTTTAAGTCGCTTATTTTCCATTCTAAATAATCCTGGTATCCAACCCTTGGAAATCATATACAATATTCTTATCCTCACGCTGACCTCATTAACATTATCTAATTTGAAATTAAATAACTTACATTCTGAATTATCAGTCTTTAATTTACAGGGGGACGGTATGCTATGTCACTGGCACGCAAATAGTGTGCCGAGGTACCTACTGAGTTTCGGTAGCCGAACACATATGGAATGTATGAGGTTACCTTGGATTCACGTTAAACATTTTTAACAAAATATTTCCTCGCTTGTAAATCGCCGAGCATTTTTATATTACAAGAGTTAAATATTTCTAATAGGATTTTTTGGAAAGTGTGAATAATATGAACAAAAAATTACACAACCAAATAATTGTGACTTACACCACTATAAATCTCAACCCCTTAATTGCCATAGTCGAGCTACGCAGAACTTTGTTTGCTTTAGAAATCCAGGAAGCGGGAGTCGTCCATTGTTATATAGTTTTGTCAAAAGCGGGGCCACTACTGACCGATTGTTGCTACAGGCGGCTTGGGCTACATACTCGTCGACGTTGTGATAATTTGCAGATTTGTAGACGCTTGGCGTAACTCTGGTTGCAAAACTGGGACGCTTCCAGCGAGGCCGCGCTGGTAGTGTACCAACCATGGGCGAATTTCGCTGACTAGTCGGGCCGCGTCTTGAGTCGGGCGGTGCCGTTTTAGGGCGTATGTCTCCTAATTTGAGGGTGATTCTGTTCTTGACCACGGTGGTCTGGCACGAGACCGGAACGTGGTCATTCTCTGTCGGGCAATCATAGTGGTGTTGCTGGACCCGAGACTCGTCTACAACCGAGAATCGACTATGTAAGTCACTAAAGGGTGGTTCCTACACTACACTGCCTTTCCTTTTTTGTAGAACTTTTTAAAATTTACGTCAATGTAAAGTTTACCGCAGTGAGGCGGGAGTTTGAGTTGTTAATTAATTTAATTTGAAAGTTAAAACACCCCTAAGTTAGCAGAGTGTTCGTCGGATTTTATTTTATTTATAGCTTAAGTACACATACATTTGAATAACTTTCAATGTAAATCGATAGTCGCGAAGGCTAAGACCTAGAACATCATGTTTTTAACACAAGATGTTGGATACCAGTAGGCTTAATTGTTTTCAGCCTAGTACGTATTTTTTTACAATGCAAAGAATCGGGTTGCCTTTTTTGTACTGCTTGGCCGTTCATTTAAATGTAAATCCAATCAACTGTTCACCGATCTATAATATTTTAAAATCGTAATCTTAGGTTTATTGCAACATAACTTCCTACTTGTTTTAATAGTTACTATGCTTATGTATTTTATTAAATGTTAATGTTTTCTAGAACTCTTATTTTAATTATGAGTTTTTGCCCCTTCGGTTTTTAGTTACTTAAGAAAAAGTATTTAGATTTATGTTTAAGATAAAAATGTTTTTAAGTGTTATGAATCTAAAATTCCCATATACCTTTTCCTTGTACAGGGCGATAGCTAATATTCTTATCCCAATTATTTATTTAAATTATCTTGCAAAATTCAACTATTTTAAATCATATGACTGGATTTATTTGCTTCGACATACTCCATTGCGAAATAAATCGCTGTCAAAAGAACACTAAAAATAAGACAAGAAAACATCAATAAGCAGAGTATGATTTAGTCATCAGGATACATACACAACATGAAATTCCAAAACTGGAATCGGGTCAGATAAAACAAGGTACAGAATAAAATAAGATCATAGCTGATGCCACACAGCAGTAGATCACCCCACATATATGGTCTTCCAAAAATCCATAAACCTGACATTCCTCTGTGCCCTATTATCGGCTGTTGCAATGCTAAATGCTGCAAACTATAAGAATATCTCCTAAAAATTGTTGAGCCCTTCATAGGGCAAATGCCAACTTTTGTCAAAGACTCTAGTCACTTTATATCCATAGCCAAAACATTGAAAATAGAAAACACCGACACCCTAGTGAGTCTCGATGTCCAAACCCTATTTACCAATGTACTTGTGGCTGAAACTCTCAACATTGTCAAGGCTAAGTTGGAAGCTGACCCAAACCTAAAGGACAGGACTATCATACCAATTCCATCCATCAAGGAAATGATTACCCTCTGTGTCACCACAACATATTTCCAGTTTAATGACAGTTTCTACAAACAAACAGATGGCATGGCAATGGGCTCTTCCCTTTCACCATTCATGGTGAGCATATTCACGGAGAACTTTGAGCAGGAAACACTTAGCCAAAGCAATAGCCCTCCATAATTCTGGCTTCGTTATGTAGACGACACTTTTACTTTTTGGCAACACGGACCTGAAACCCTGGAGGAATTTTCGAACTTTCTAAACTCATTGAGGCCATCAACAAAGTTCACCTATGGGAAGAAACCAATAGTAGCATTCGTTTTCTGGACGTACTAGTCAGGAGGTAAAGCAGCAGTCTGGAAACCAAAGTATACAGGAAACCTACACATACAGGCCAATACCTACATTTTGCATCCAACCACCCCAAAAGCACAAAAACTGGCATAATTCGCACACTAGCCAACTGAGCTGAGATTATTTGTTACAACAAAAAATCCGTAGCTAAAGAACACAACCAAATAAGAAAATAACTCACAGCAAATGGTTACCCAACAAACACCATCAGACAGCACATGAAACCTAACAGAACACTTAAGCCCACAGAAACAGAAAAACATCAGGAACCCTAGTTATTCGGCATGTTCGAGGCCTTTCTGAAAATAATAAGACGTCTGGGAAACAAATACGGACATCGAAGTTTCGAACAGCAATCCGATCTAAAGCAACTATTTAAAGTATGGTTACCAGGGTGAAACCAGCCACAGAAGAACTACAAACCCACAACTGTGTACATCAGATACCCTGCGAATGTGGACATATGTACATTGGTGAAACTGGCAGACCTCTATTAGCCCGTATCAAAGAACATAAAAACAATTGCAAAAAAAGGCGAAACCCAAAAATCTAGACTGGGCGAACATGGACGGGAAAATAGCCACAAAATACTTTGGGAAGACTCTAAACCACTTACACAGGAAACTGAAAAAATAAAAATAAAAGAATCAGCCTCTATTGTTAGCAATAGCAATATTTTCAGTCAACAGAGTATTGAATTAAAAATATGTGCAGAAAACAAAAACAAACACTAAACCTACCACAACCAATCAGAGTTAACACATGCTGCGCGACCAATCAGGAGACAGCTCGTATCCCATTGGCTGAGCAGGATAAGCGGCTTTGCCATACATAAACCCATGGTTTTTCCAGTCTCCCGGGAAAGGAGCGGGACTAAGTGCGCCTCAGGGCTGAGCAACATACGCCTACTAGGGGGAAGTTTCATGCAGAGGAGGCATGCATCGCGGCAGAGAGGGATTGTCTTTCGACAGTCATTTATTTCGCGAAGGAGTATGTCCAAGTAAATAAATCCAGTCATGCATTCCCATTGCACACTTCTTTCAAGATCAATTTAATTGATCTGTTTTGATATTATTTTAGCCAAGCGACTATCGCTCTACCCCTGAGTATTTACGTTTCTTTCGTAAATGTTGCTGTTTCGCACATTTTCACCCATTTTTCGTTTTAATCCGTGGCAATATTCTGTATTATCTGAATCGGCTCATACGTGATTTGTTCTCAATATAATAGAAATTAATTTTTTTAAGAAGTATACGTTTTGTTATTTTTTAGCAATAATTCATTACATGTTTTTCATCATTTGTAGAATAGGCACAAGTAGTGATGTTTGAATGATTCCTGCAGTTGATTAGCGTTATAAACAGAATAGTTTTATGGGCGTGCGCCGTTGAAAGAGAATTCTGCCGTGATGCAGAAAAATCCCACAGTAAAACCAAAAGCAAAATAAAAAAATGTCAATACTAGCTGTTGTCAACAAACATACAACAAATGGATAATTCCGTAAATGAATATGCATATTCGTATCCCGAGAGATGACATAAAACATTTAAAATTGAAAAATAGTGATACAAAATAATTTCGGTATTGAATATCGTCCTTGTATGTAGAAAGACGACAAATAAGGAAAATGAAATAAAAAAACAAAATAATGTGAATACAAATTGTGACGAAAAAAGAAGAGGACAATGACGACAACAGCCTGAAGATGGGAACAAAGCTCAGTTCTCAAAATGTCGCATCTGTTGTAGCCAAAAAAAAACCCGCTTCTTGTAGCCAATAGAAAGCCAGTTTCTTTTCGTTTGATTATTTTTTGTATAGTCTGTGTTCACATTAATTCGTATCTCTTATCATTTGTACTGTCATCGTTGTCCTCGTCAATTTTGTTGCTATTTTTATACACCATTGTTTAAATGTATTGTTATTTTGTTTTTCTGTCGCCTTTCTTCATACAACGACTATATTTTGTTCCGGAAGTATTTCATGTTGTGAGTGAGTGAGTAAGAGATTTTGGTCAGCGCTTAACATCGTGGTTTGTGACATATTTCTGACGTTTTGTGACATCTTCGTGGTGACTTCAAGACTTTTCGCGATATCTTCGTGATATATTCATGACCACTTTGTAATTTTTATGACCCCTTCTTAATATTTTCTTAAATTATTCGAGAGGTTTCGTGATTTTCTTGACTTATGTTGCCACATTTTTACGACTTCTTTGTGACTCCGTAATTTTTTGTTATTCCGCCATGATGTATTTGTAACTCATTTGTGACTTTTCGTGATTTTCTTGACTTTTTGGTGAAAACTTCGTCACTTCTTTATTATTCCTTCGTGAATATGTAACCTAATCTGGATTCTTTAACTTATGGATCCGTATCTGGATATCTGGATTAACCAACTTACGGATTCACCAACTTCTGGATTCATGTCTGTATGTAACCAAGTTTCAACTAATTCCAAATTGACTAACAACAGGATTCGCCATCAGCTGTGTTCGCCAACATCTGGAAGCGTACCTGGATCCATCCATCTAAATTAATTATAATCAGGAATGCCGTTATTGTGTATATATCACTTAGAAGTATCTAGATGCTTGCTACATCTCATGCACTATATGAAGTAAATTATAATATATTATTGCGGTATAACACAATAAGTAAAAAGTCTAAATTTTTGTAAGCTGTATATTACTTTCACATTTAACTGTACACTATAAATTGATTTATACATTTAACCTATTTTCTTCTCTTTTTAGACAATATCATATACATGATTTTAATCACCAGTATCATCCATAGACATTTAAAACCTCAGTCTCTCCACCAGATCATTAGGATAAGCGGAAAATTCTTAATTCATGTGTGGATCTTCTTCTGTACAGTCTTCGTTTCACATACCCTTGCCACTTCACTGTAGATGCATGTGAGAGCGCCGGAATGATCTTTATCAGCATTGTCTTCAACTCCTCGTCCAACATGTACATCAATGTTATTTTTCATTGCCGGCGATAAAGTAGCTGCTCTTTCTGAATAAACGTTACAGAGTATCCTTTCATCACGTACATAATTTTACCCTTAAGTCTTCAGAACTTAGTTATAAACATTCAAATATCGAAGTTAATCAATATCATACGGGAGTTTATTAAGTATTTTCTTTGTACGAAATTGACTTTGTTGCACGTTGTGTATTGTATGGCATATCCATGTACCATTCATCTTTGTAGAAGCCATTACCCACTGGCGACCCAGTCAGAGTCACTAGTGATTTCCCAATTCTTGTACACCTTTCGAAATAGCAGTTAGATAAGTTGCAGAAATATCTCATGTCTGCAACGTAAGTCGGTTTTCAGTCGGAGAAATTGTACCCTTGCAGATTTTGATGTTTTTAACTATCACCTCTTAAATAATTCTTTTCCCACTTGGGACAGTTGCACAGCATCGTACGCATTGGTATCTTCTTATAACCACACTTCTACTGTCGACGTGAATTGAATCCGAATGCAAAGATTCTTATACAGTAACGACACTACCGTGAGCTCGGCTACATTATTTCTAGTTAATGATAAGTCCTCGTACAAAACCTTCCCAATGGTCACTTCTCAACGAGCGAAAAAAATTTACTTATTTGCTGGAATAAAATGTGCTATATAAAATATGGTTTTAAAAACTCTTTAGAGAGCTTAAATTATTTCATAAGGAAAATAAACAGTTTATGTAGATGCTGAATGGGAGATAAAGAGTTTATTTAGTCAATGAATGTGCATCCTATCTAATGCGGTGGACACATCTCTATACAATAACTGCACGTCTAGATACCACAGACGGTAGAACATGATGTGACAGTATTCTGCTACGTTAGTAACATTTTGCAGTGCATACATTGTAATTTATGGATGTCTTCTTTGACTAGAGGATGTTACATGGTATTTATTTGCTAAATAAAATTAAAACTTAAATTTAATACATTGCATTATTTCTTTACCTATATATAAATAACATTTTACCTTGACGAAATCAATAAATGACTCTCGAACCTCAGCATATCTATTAACTTGGTAGGACTGTAAAAACGAATATGTAATGCTTGAAATGTTCAAGCCGTTCTCTTGGTAATAATTCTGATAAAAACTATTAAATTATTAATATTAATTATTTTACATCGGTTAACAAATTCATTCTTAAAATTAAAAACAATGCGTTGTAACCATAAATCAATAACTATAGTCAGTATGACTATAATTCAATTAAAGTAAAAAAGAATCAACAAAATTTAAAAAAAAAATGGCAGTTACTTTGAATTTAAGAATTTGGTTTCAAAATATAGGCACGACGTTTTGAAATATAGCCTAGTAATTAAAGTGGAATATAATGATGAATTTGGTTTCAAAATATAGGCACGACGTTTTGAAATATAGCGTAAGTGGAATATAATGATAATATTGCATTTGTATGCCATTAACTTTTGACAATAATATGTAGTATATAATCCGTTACAATGTATGATTTTAAATTAATGTTTTAAAATTTTTTATAATTTTTTATCTCTAAGTATCACAAATGCCTTAAACTGTAAGTAATATTATGTAAATCTTAAAATTTTGTTGTAATTTGTCGATGCACTCTCCGCGGATATTTTACTTATATATACGCAATACATATTTATTTGAAGTGCTTCCATACTTGATGAAAGTAAATGTGGACTAGGTTTGGAGTAGTGTAATGCATACTAGGTTAGAACAACATCTCGATGTCGTGCTGATATGAAACTACATATTTATTTGATGGCTATCGGGTTATCCTTGTAAATATGAAGAAATGGTATGTCAGCATCAGTTAGAACAGTATGAAACATGCAAAACAAATAAAACAAGTTTAACATATAACATTTGCCTTTAGTAAAGACCTTCTGGCAATGTTTTTATGCTGAATGTTGTTAGCGGATTCATTTGTGAATTTAAGTCATGATGTAAAAATTAATTATATCTAGTAGCTTAGTTAAGGGGGATTGATCCCTGTCACATCGGTTTTACGGTTTTACTTATAAATCAGGGAATAAACACATTGTTTTACTTTTTTCACTCTGACAAGTCATAGTTTATAGTTTCATTCACTTTTTGGAATCCATATGGCATTGTTTCTGTTAATATTGCGGCCTCTGTAGTCGCTCCCGTAAATAAAGCAATTTTTCCTTTTCAGCTGTTTCCCGTTGCAAAATAATGAATACATTATGGTTCCAGCTATTACAAAAAATCGATTAAGTTTGTATGTATGCCCTGACGTGACAAAAATTTTGATGCATTGACTGGAACAGAAGTTATCGAGAAGAGACTGATAAATCCAAAGTGGTAGGGATCAATACCCCTTAAAGAAGTGAAATGAAGAAATATTGTTCAGCACTACACATCTAGGTCTCTAACGCTGATGTTCAGTTACAGACAAGTTATGCTTAATCAAATTAACTTATCAGGCTTCGTTATCATAACGTTCATAGACTGATATAAAAAGTGATGGCTCTGAAATTTTTTTAAAACATTTTATTATTACTGTAAACAATCTTAAATTGAGCAGTAAAAACTGTGCAACTGCTTACGTGAAGCATGCAATCGTGGAAAATCAGGTCATAAAATAGTTATTTTTGTGTTGCATGATTCACTAAAATACAACGGAGTACCATCTTGATTTCTTATAAAGAGTAGAGGAAATAAATTCCTTTACGACTCCCTTTCGCACTATTTTTACCAATATTATTAGTTACAAGTTAATAACTTACTTAGGTAGTGACGTGTGTTTGCCAAATAAATAGGCATTCTTCCAGGACATATAATATGATTTCCACTCTGACAAGAATTTACGTTTGATTCGGATAAAATACAGTAGGCCCACTCATTTTGGCCAAAAAACTTCAATCACATTTTATGAACTTTCAATGAAATTTTTTTAAAAACCACAAGTACCCAAAAAACTATCGAAAATTATAACACGAATTGTAAATCATACTTTATTTCAACGTAAATTTAACTTTGAAAGTCTCATAATTTTAGCCTTTCTGAGCATATCAAATCCATATGAATTCAACATTCATTACAATGAATCCTGTTAACATGAATATAAGTGATACGTTACGAAATTTCTAAAAACTTCAAACCTGATTCCGTAGCACATTTCCTATGTACAAATACAAACACAAATGCATACCTATATTAAAATTTTGAGACAATTATTATTTTTTCCTCACCATTATATTCCCTTACTGAGAAAGTACTTATAGTTTCACTCACTTTATGTTCATACGCACCATTGCACAAAGGCTGCAAGAAATATCCCAATGCTAAGAATATTATTGTATGTACTGTGAAACCATATGCTATAGATTTATTTTTAATATTAACACAAATTCACGTATTGTAAATTTACTGTTATAAAACATTACTGCATAGATAAATCACAATTTTGAGCATGCAACTTTACATAAATTTTTTTGGTTATCTTTTGAGTCTCCTTTTCCAACTTCTGAAGTTCAACAAATTTTCTCTGGTAGTCTTCCTAAACTGCTTGACTGGACAGTCAGATTTAGACTTTCTGATTTTTTTCTGCCTGTTTCACGAGTTCATCAACAGTTTTCTGAATGTTGATTACTGATTGTTTAAGTCTAATATTTTTCATTGACTGAAGAGAGAGTTGGGAAGAGGGGGAGTAAGAGTGAGTGATAAAGGTTTTATTTTTCCGATAAGCGAAATTTCTAAGCAACAATGTTTCAGGATGGGCAACATGCACGTTTTTTTTCTGGTGGCTGATTTTCTAACATCATAGCACCGATATACAAAGTCTCACAGCTGAGAAATTTGCCTGAGAAACTTTGTGACGAAATGAGTGTATCTTTTTCGAACGCCTGTCAAAATACGCCTCGAGCGCCATATCCGTTTGTGACAGCACTGCACACACGCGAGCTTGCCCGATCTTTGTTTATAGATGCCGCGTAGTGTGTTTCTCATTATCAGAACAGTTGTGAACAACTATGGACACGGAAACTAACAACATTCCCAGCACGTAAAAAACACAAAACAATGTATTGCAATACAGTGTTCAACACACTGTAATTAACACCATAAAATATACCTTCGCTAGAAAACAAATACAAAAAACTTAAAATGTGATTGGCTTCCACAGCCACGGGATGTAAATTCAATGAAATTACACTCAAATCTGCCGGCTTGCGAATACAATTTCAATATAATGGTAATAAATACACTCCAGTAGCTGTGTATATATATGTACATACCATACGTTACAACGCAGAAATCAAAATATCGACGTAGTACCGTGTATTTTTCGATTATGATATAATTTTCACATTTAATAGCTTATCAGAAATAAAGGTTCATTATTAAGACCACTAAATAAACACTGTAGAATTACGAGAAGCAAAATATTACTTATTTGGAACTAACGCATATGGTTTAGTACTTTCTGTTGACACATTATTATCAATTATTTTAGGGGTATGGTACAAATAGACCTACCGGCATAAATTATTTTGATAAATTTTTGATAAAAAAAACATACAACCATGTCTGTTTTAATACCCAATCGCGTATGGTTGTAATGCACAGCCATTTTAACAAACATGTACTTTTTGTGTGTATGAATAATATATATTTAAAATTATTAACGGAAAAACTTCGTGTTTCAAAAAGGTTTAAATACTTTATTGTGCACAACGAATCCGAAAAATTAAGACATTTTCGAGATTATACTATTTTTGTGTATAAAATTAAATCACACTAGTTTATGGTCACGCAAATAACGGTTATCGGCAGTAATAAGGAAACTTTATCTAAAAAACGGATTGTTTGAAAATATTACTATAAATATATTAGATTTGTAGGTGTTCACTGCGTCTTTACTCTAATCTGTTCGTGACAGAAACGAGCGGCCCTGGAAGTTAAACAACTACCCGATCTTTAACGTTATAACACGGCGTTAATGCTCGCGTGTATGACTACTTCACTGTCTAGGTATTAATGAACGACTGTTACTTAAACCAGTTTCCCCAGGAATTTTCCAACGTCAGTCCAGCCCTATCTGTCCCATGTCCAGGGCCGCTCGTTTTTGTCACGGACAGTACATGTACGGGCAACCGTAGAAATCATATTCTATACAGGTTTATAAAATGCCAACTGGTCATCCAGAGTCTTTTAACAAGTGATTCGAATTAAGTTTCCTTCCGTCCAAAAATAAACTAATCTAATTGCTTGTATGCGTTTATCTTACTTCACTGAAGATTGTTGATCAAACATCCAAGTCACGATATCATGTAAGCTTACCTTACTCTAGCAGGTTTCGTAAACGTCTTATGACACCTGCCGTAAAAACGGCCAACATAATGGATTGTTTCGGTTTTTACACCTAAAAGACGGCTCTTCTGTGCCATCTCCATCCATCACAATGCCTATGACAGTTTATGGGCTTATACAGTAACCCGAGTATAGTTTTTAAATGTCCAACAGTCACGAGAAATTGAATTGTTTGCAGGCTTTTAGACATAACCTAGTGATCGAGCAAACCTGGGCACGTAACTTAGCAAATTTAGCAAATCTCGGATTTAAGTTAGTTTCCGAAATTTTAACGTGCTGGAAAATGCTGTGCGTTTCGTTGATTCTAAGGACGCTTAGATTTATGACCACAATTACTGTTCATATGTGGTGCTGATATAGGCGCAACTAAAGGAGGCGCTAGGCCACCTCCCCCCCCCCCGCCCCAAAAAATAACCAACCAAAGTCTTTAAAATTACAATTAATTTAATATTGAATAATCAGTGATACTGTTACCTGTAGAATATTCAATGTTTAGCAATGAAAATCGCTAAAATAGCACTATTTTGCACTTTGAAATCCGAAATTTTCCCTGGGGAGGACCCCCGGACCACCCGCTTGAAGATGTGGTGGGTGATCCTTTATAATATTCGCAGGATAGCCATCCTTCCCCGTCTGAAATTCATAAATTCTCACTACGTTACTGATTACAGGTAAGGGAAGCTTGAGTACAACAGTATTCACAGAATTGTGCCCTCCCCAAATGTCCATTCTAGTTGCGCCTATGGGTGCTGATATAGTTGGCCAGTCATCGTGCCTGACACAACATTATCTCTCATAGTACGAGCCTTCCTGTAGGCGTCACGAAGATAGTAGGTCTAACGTTTGAACGTGATACACTTCTTTTAGTACTTTGTTTCGTAGATTGTGTGTAACCTAGACATTTGTTTTCACTTCGAGCAGCTGTACGAATTTCTGTTACAAATTCTACTTCATTTGAAATATGTATGAATAATGCGTATAGCAGCAACACTGTACAGATAATAGCGTATCTACCACTTTATCAAGTAACAAAACTGAAACAGTTTTCTGGCATGTTCCTTTCATAATTTACAATTGTAGAAATCAAATAAGACTTTATGAGAAGTATATTAATTGTTCCTCACAAGTACTACTTGTTAAGTACCACAAGTGAGGGTTTCAGCGACTTTACTTCATATCTGCGCCAAAAAATTTATTAAGATAAATAATTGACCATCGTGAGAATATCGACTTGAGGTAGGCTATACATTTCTGTTGCTTTTAAATTTTACACGATGGCTTACAGTTTAAAGCAAATATTTGTAACAACCGTATAAGCAGCAGTCGATACTCGTATGGCCGGGAACGAGTCGTGTCTGTGAGGTGACGTCGCGTAAGTAAGAAAGCGTTTCGTGGCCGCGTAATAGTCGCCTCGTATATAACTATTTTTCATCTGAAAATAACTAAATAGCCACCAGATTTTATGCAACCAATGACACATTTATGCTTTCATACATACATATTTGGATGCACCTAAACAATTTCCAAACAAATGTATTAAATATGCGTGTTGTCCATTTCATTAATCTCGGTATACATGTACAGTAACTTAACTTTTGCGTGTTTTGTTCCAGCAATGTTGATATTTTTTAAATGGCGACCGGTTGTACTGTTTTGATCACACACGATATCCAAAGATGTATTTTTTAATAATTTTGTGAATCTCTGTACACATTTAGTACTTATAACTACTGAAAATTCTTTTATCACACGAGACATATGAGGAACCTTTCATCAGAATTATTTCTAAATTATTGCACTAGTACTGTCACGTCCATTAATTTTACGTATTTTCTGCATATCGTATACAATTTTAAAGACGTTTTTAAGTCCTTGAGTTTTTTATTAGGCTACACAAAAATCAGATGAACATTTTCAAAATTTTTGTTAAACTCGGTACATATTTAGTTTTATGTAAGGTGATGATACTTTAATGTTAGTTGTTCATCATTATCCAAATTTTGATTTACTGGTTATTAATTATGGTAGGTTACCATGCTAGAATATAGCAAGTTAGTAAGTTCAAAAATTATTTATTTTTATCGATTTGAGTTTATTTGCACCCACGTTGGGTAAAGTTGACTGATTATTTATCGGTAAGTTCTTGTTTTTTAACATTATATCGACTGAAATTTATTAAAACTTCTCATAGAACTTCCTTTACGTATTATTTTCATACAGCTAATCGCAACATCAGCATTGTACATAAATGTTATTTCTATCCTTAATAGCTTTGCTTTTGTTAGTTAAATTACTAGCCAAAATTTCTGTTTTTACATTGTTTAGTACATTATCATAACCATATTTATAATAAGTAAATTTTATACAAAATTAATTAAATTTTCTTGTCTTCCATTCCTAACAAAAACTTTAGAATGTGTCCTATATAGGGTTCTAAAATTTCCGGGAAAATCGGTGAAAGGTGAAAAAACCAGGAAAAGATCAGGTTTTTTGCTAGTTTTCTGTAAAAAAATTGGAAAAATTCTTTAAAATAATTGTGAAATCCTACTGAAACTATGGTGGCTATATAATATAGGTAAAGTAACTTACACGACGTCAATAAAATAAGGAGAAAAGCGGAAAATTGGCCTGTCTGATACATTCTGAACGTTTACTTACTAGCAAGGTGTAGGAATGTGGAAATATATAATAGTATTGGAAGTTTCACAAGAATAAAATGGCAAATCATAAAGTTGATAAATGTAAAACAGCAAAGTTCACCATTTACTCAGTTGATGCAAGCAGCAAGATAATTAATAATTGTCTTAGAGTGTGTTACTTGCGAATTTGAACTACAAAGTGTTTTTTCATTGTAATTGAAACTGTTTTCCTGACAGAGATTGTAAGTTGGGTATGAATGAGTATGATAACTATTTCTGGTTAGTTCATGTGCATATTGTTTATTTTTCTGTACCAAGTTTTATGTTACACTAACAGTACGCCCACGGCTTTGCTCGCTTGAATTACTCAGAGCTGATACTTCTTTGTACACCAGATTGGTAGTTCATTCAACAAGCGTTAGAATGAGAAATCTGCTAGTTTAGCTAACTTTGCAGCAGGATATGTAGCTATAGCTGTCCCCTCGAAACCAGTCTTAAGTTTGCCCCTGCCACTAACAGCGACTTCGCCTGGGCTTTATATATAGTCACAGCGAAGTTGACGTTGTGAGGTAATTACAGACTCTGTAATGTAAAAGGATAATTGAGTGAAATCCGTAGTTTACGTGGTATTACGATTGATTTTCCTAGAGCACAACCAGTGGTGAAGATGCCCTCAGTAACATATTTGTTTTTCAAAACCTTCACTTGAAGTTATGTAGCATTAAGGAGTTTTGGCGAGATAATGTTATATAAATATATTTGGTGCCCAACTCTTGAAGTTAGTGAGATGGTATATGTGGGTTGGTGCTGTTGAGGAACTCCAGTAAACAGTGGACTGCATAATCCATTTTCAACACTCTTGAATGACTTCATCCAAACTATACTAATTCCATCTGCCTTGCAGTTTTTTTGTGTCAGACCTGCACATTTGCACAGCCTGTAAAATGATTTTCAGCCCAGAACCTCCCGAACAATAGAGCGGAGGTACAATCAACTGCGCCACATAACACTGAAATTATTAAAAAAAAAAAAAAAAAACTAATTTTAAAAATAACCTATTAATTTCTTCGGCTCATAGAGATTGTACAACACCGCGTCTCGATAGAGTTGTAGAATGAAACTCCTATATAATTTAGTTCTCGCTGGTCGCACTTGCTTTTCGAATCGTCTGCTTTGAAAGTTCACAAACAACATTTTCTATTTAATTTAGTTATCTAATAAAATAAATTAAAAACTTGCATTAATTTCTTTTTAGGTACTTATCTAAGCATCATTCCTAAGCGAAAAAAACCTCAATATCTCTACTGGTAAGATAAGTACTATCATCGGCTGATAGAAATCAAATGTTATACCTTTTTAACCCCTTTAGGTGTTGAATTTCAAAAAATCTTTATTTCACACCTTAAATATCTGTTCAAATATCCAAGTGAAGTAAAAATCACGATGATAGCTCATTCGGTCGAAGAAAAATATATCTTTCTTTAAAAATTTCACTCCTATACAGTACTGAGAGTTCGAATTTTGAAAAATCATAAATCCATTTTACTTACATCTACGTAATCATCATCCTAAAGCAAAAATAAACCGAATATATCGATGGGTTCGATATTTATGGAATATTTATCTAAAACACATTACAGGGTTTTTACCTCCTAAGAGAAGGAATTTCGAAATAACTACCCTAGTATCACATTATAGACTATTTAACTGGTGTCTCTTGGACATGAAAAACACAACAGCCCGTTGGATTCACGATATATCCACGCTTAATTAAAAACACATTTCATCACTTTTCATCCCCTTTCACATCCTTAGGTGAGGAATTCCGAAAAATCCTGAAATTACCTTACAGGTATTTGTGTAAGCTTCAATCTTAAACAAAAATCAGGCCGCTACATAAAAATCAAGGGGATCGATATACATAGATTTTAAATCGAAAACACATTTTACCCTTTTCTTAACCTCTTTGGGGCTGAATTTGGAAGATATCTTTCAATGGTGTTTGGGATATTTACAAAAGCATTAATCTAAAGCAAAGAGCACTTCGATGTCTCGATTGGTTTGATAGATATGGAAGAATAATCAAAAACACATTTCACGTATTTTCACCCCCTTAAATAAAGAAGTTCGAAACGTCTTGGAGTCCTAGACCTTTATATACATAACCAATTGAAGTAAAAATCACGATGGTAGTCAATTGTATTTCCGTGATATAGACGATTCATAAAAAACATTTTCCCCTTTTGTACTTCATGGGGGATGAATTTCAAAAAATCTTAAAACTACTTTTTGGGTATTTACGCAAGTAACATTCTGAAGTGCACATAAACTCCCTATCACGAAGGATTCTATAGGTATCGATAGTTATTCGGAGACATATTTAAAGTTATTTCACCCCCTTAAATGTTGAATTTCGTAAAATCCTTATATTAGTTAATACGCAATTTATGAGTGTCCTACTAAAGTAAAAATAACGATGATAGGATGTCGTGTTGGGGCTCTACCAACGTTTCTTCGAAAATACATTTCAACCCTTTTCACCCCCTTAGAGGTCTAATTTTCAAAAATCCCTTCTAAGTGCTTGCGTACGACCTGAGAGGAACGCACACGAAAAATTTCACGATTCTAGGTCCAGTGGTTTGGGCTGCAGCTTGATATGTCAGTCAGTGTTCATTTTTATACATAGAGATTTACTGGTTATTTCATTTTCGTAGTAGGGTACTATGTGTATTGGCAGATAGGCCCAAATAGAAATACATATACCACCCAGATTTGTTATTCTGAAACTGTTTGATCATTTTATTGCAATTTTTTTCAATTTTCTATAATTTTTAACCTTGATGAAATAATCCAATTTCCCCATTTTCACATCAAAGGGAAAAAAACAATTTTTCCCTGTATTTTCACAATTTTTACGGGTTTTTTTCGAAGATTCAGAACTCTAGTCCTACGTAGATAAGAAATCTTTTACTTCTGTTTTCTTAATGAATTGACAAACAAGCAACTTCTATTCCTTCAGTTAAAGAATTCGTTTAAACTTCTTGATTATTTATTTAAACAATATTCCATAGAACTTTGTTTAATCAAAGTAATTTTAAGGTTGTCTAACTGTTACTTTAATTCCACCACATAGTTAAATTATAACGTTAATTGGAATGTCAAAAACTGTAGTCCACACTTTGTCTCCTGTAGTAGGTAATGAGGTCTTGATCCCAAATTAATTATAATCCTATTCTAGCGTTACCATTTGCATGTGCAGCAAATTGGTTTAAGAGCCCAATTCCTTTAATTGTTAGAAAATGTTAAGTTTACATCAGTTAACGTTCTAATCACTTTTACCAGTGCTAAATGCCTCGATTTTATTTATTGCTCCCTTATTTGTCCTTAAGTGTAATGTAGATCTTTAAATTCTATTATATAATTTCGTTCGATTTGCCTTTGTCTATTTCTTTGTAAGTTAATTTAGTAAACATCAGTTAACTTATTTTTTCACACACAATACAGTAGTTTACTACATCTACATAAGCAATAACCATATCTCCTAAACGAAATAATCTAATGAATCTTCCATTCAACAACAAGTGGTAGCTACAATAAGTTACTGAATGAGGCGTGGATCTGTGCTGTATAGGGTAATTGTTCTTCCCAATAACATTCTTATTTTTCAGTAAAATGAGATATATTCTGGTGGTGTTCTGTAAAACATTTCGAAACTACCATTACACTGTGTCATAAAAAGGGTGGTTAGTATTATTTAAAATCTTAATTAATTGCATACATAAATTTTGAAACCAATTTTCTACTTTGATTTATTTAAAGATACTCTGGACAGCAATATTTCAATACATTGTGCTGCACAAAAATACACGCAAATGTCACTGCTATTTAATCTGTTACAAGCATAATTTTATAATATCTTGTATAGTAATCAATTAATAATGTATCCTAATTACTGGTAAAAGTCCTAATACATCACAGGATACTAACTAGAAACCCAAATAACAGTATGCATTGTCCCTAACAGTATTTTTTTTTTCAGTTTTAAATTTTCTTTTTAAATGATATTCACAATTTGCTTTTAAAAAATTTAAATATTTATTAAAAATATTCTTCTTATAAACAGTTTTCTATAAGGTTTGTGTCTTTATTATATCGTGATGGAATCATAGTAATGATTAGCTATGTCACCCACTAAGGATTTAGACACTGTTATCAAGATTTTTCTTCTTCTCGATAACCTATTCCTTTATACTTTCTAGGAAATTTGTATCATCCATACTTTCTAAAATGTTTTGGCTAAGTATGTCAGTAAGGCAGTTTAAATACTTTTGCTGGAAACACGTTTCGGCTTCGCTGTATTAACTAATCGAGGTAGTCATCTATTTATTTGCTTCTTGACTGATTTATGAATTATTTCATAATAAATTTTAGATAATCTGAGAACACGTCTAGTTAGTCAATAGTTAGGGTCATTGAAATTCAGCAGTATTTTAAAACACAATGGCCTGTATTGACTGTAAATTTACAAATACATAAAAAATTGAAAAACATTTATACAAACACAAGATGCAGTGGAATATTTACGCTCAGATATGTTAAACGTCTGATGCATAAGCATTAAGCTTTCCTTTTCTAAATATGATCTGGGATAATGCAGTACCAATATCATTGTTACTTAGGGCAGTATTTACAATGAAAGGCTTATCGAATCATAATAAAGCAAATGGCAAGTGACAATGACTTTAATTTTAAAGCAGTAAGAGCAATTTCCTGTGAGATGTGTTAAGTGCACGCTAATTTAGCAATGTTAGGTACAAGTGTTACATAGTACTGTAATAAATCCAACAGCTCTTATATTTTTAGTAATATTTTCAGGGTCAGGTCATTTCCTGAGTGTTGCAAGTTACAAAGTTTTAACTTCTCACTTTGTGAAAACACAATGTTTCCTAAATACTTAAATGATTTTTTTAAAACTAAATAGCACTTAAAGGCTCAACCCATAAGTTAGCATCCTCCACCCTGTACATTACTTGTGCTAATTTGTGTCCATGATCCTCAAGTTCTTTACTAAATATTATCATGTCATCTAAATACCCATGTAGTGAATCTAGTACCTGCGATATTAAAATGATATTAAGAAACAGTTTTTATAAAACTGCTAATAAATTCAAATCAAAACAAGTTCTTATCTCAAAGCCACAATGCTTAATGTCTGGGGGATATACTTACTTTTATTATTTGATTTCGTAACTAATTTTCTCTTCAGTTTCAGCAGCTTCAAGAATACTATACGGCTTTCTTTTAACTGGTTTAGCGTCACGTGTAACTGATATGTGTTTCAGTAACGATGCACATGTTACATATATAATCTATCTGGCATACATATATCTATTTTACAAGTGTTGTGAAAAATGTATTAACATATTCTGGCTCAGATTCTCTAATTCTTCCGTAATCAGTCGCTCTAATTCACTTATTTAATTACTTGAATACATTGTACATTAAGTAGGCCTACTGGACATAGGGAAACTAGCGGTTTAATTTAATCTATAAAATTTACGATGTATTTATCTAGTTTAACTTGAATAATAATTGCCTTTATTTAAGTGGCTTACATACCTGAGGATATTCAATATGTTTTAAATTACTGGAGTTCCATTTTGTTATATCTGTCATTTCAGCAGTGGATTTGCGCACGTATACTCTTTATGATTCAATATTTTTATCTTGCGAAACAACTACTCTGTTACCATACGCTTCATATTTAACTCGAAGCGAAGTACATTATTTTCACAAAATTTACTACTTGTTTGCGGCATTTGTAGAATAATTAAATCCGTTTGGAAATTTTGTGCATTCACACTTTGTGAATTTCCACATTTTAGGTATCGGTTATATCCACTTGCCACTCATTGGGTATTTTTATGACTGTCACATTTACACATTGATTACAAACATTTCTTACACGTTAACTAAAAAATGGTAAATGTACATTTTGACACATTTTACACAGTTAAAGTCAAGGCGGTTTATTAAATTTTAATATCGGTTATTATTTTTTTGTTTTGTATTCTATACTTTTTGTACGTTTGCAATTACTTTATTCTCTGTAATATCTGTAATGTTTTTAACATCTGTACTGTTACGTATCATACCGCTTTTACTTATATTTATAGCAAACTTTACACTATAGTTTCACAATTTACACATTTACATTAGTTTCTTTCTTTATTATTTACTTTTTATCCAATTTGCACAGTTAACACAATTTTACATATTTTGCACGCTTAATCCAGGTATCACATTCTAAAGGATTTCTCCTCATTACGCCTAATTGTAATAATTGTTTGTTGACGGCTTCACATGGAGGAATACACATTTCCCATTACATTTGCTACATTTATTACTTATGATACATTAGAAAGAAACCGCTCTTAGCCTGCACTGTTTATAACAGACTCATTTAGAAAACGTTATCTCTTGAAAGAGTACAGGCTCGCCCTGTAATCTCGACTGTCAGGAAAACACAATATTACAGCCAGCAAAACTGTGGCGTAAATACGCCCCAGAGCCCAGTATGGAAAGTTCAGTTTCGTAAATAGCTGGAAAAAATACAAGTGAGATTTTTTTAAATTTAATTTGTTTTGTTTTCTGTGTAACAATATTAACGATCCGAAGTCCTCAGCCTCATTAGTAAATGGAACCACAATACCAGACCTATAGTTTTGTCCTCGATAGCAGTGATGGCTAAAACTGAGATCATAATTTCTCTAAATTAATTACCTTTTTCGTAATATTCACTGATTTTATGACAACTAAGTAATTTGCCTAGAATACAAGCTAACGCTATCCACATATACTTCAAAGTGCCGTCCAATACACTCTGGTTAGTCGGATTCTACTTGCAATTTGATTTTGTTATAATGAACCATACACCTCTTCTTTATCATGATCCATTCTATCTTCGAACTTTTCTACCTCCCCTGTTTGGTAGTACTTACTCTTCGCTGTGATGATGACCTATCACTCCCACAAGTGCCCTCTAATTCCAGACCACTTATATTGATAACACATATTGCTGTAACCTGTGCAGTTAAGATAATAATGTCATCTTTAACGTGAACTATAAAGGTCACTTTAAACTTTGCTTCAAAGTCCATCAGGTACAGGATAAACAATTACCGTACCTAGAAAAATTGTATTCTGATTTGCTAATATGAACTGGTTCTATCAAAGTAAGACAAGGAGAGGTGTCCCTACAAACAATTTTTAGTATGTAGTTAAATAACATTCCAGCATTTGTCGACACAAGTGTATCAGAACTGAAATTTGCAGAAATAAAAATAATTTTCACTCGTTTTTACAGCTGGAGGCTAAGAATATCTATAATTTATTTTTATGTCGACCTTCGTGCCCAATTATGACAAAATTCTAGAAAAAATATGCTACGAGAAGGTAATTTGAAAGTTGAAATGTGGCACATTAAAACATGTTGTTTTACAGCAATCAATAATTTGATGAACTGTGCATCTCTGATATTCAAAGTTTCCAGTCACTGACTAAGCTGATATAGTAGACATTTGAATTTCGCCGTGATCCTTCTTCGGCCAATCATTGATACTCTATGCCATCAGTAAGTCTTAAAACGTTTTTACCTCGTTAAATAATAATCGTCGCTGTATGGTAACAGTAGTTTTAACACAAAATGTCCACATGGCTAAACACCTGCTAGGTGAAGCTCGTGGGTTCATGAACCTATCAGGGCTGTAAGCTGTATTGTTGCTCTCTGAAGTGCAACAATCTCTTCTTGCAATATAACTTGCCATTGTCGAAACATTTCACATCTCTATTTGTCTGATACTGATATTGAGACAATTTAAATTGGTTTGGAAATTAACTGAATGATTAGGCTGAGTCCGGGAAAAAATCTGCTGACTTTCTTCCAATATTTAAAGAATTCTGTTTGCTTTTCTTATAATATCATTCTTCTGTACGAATGAAGATTGAAACACGAGCCCATTGACCGAAGCTGAATTAAAACCCGAGCAGATATAAAATTATTGTTGAAGCCTTTTAATTTTTCACGCCCTATGTTTTCGAAACTTGAAGTATTCTAGGGTTTCTGTGTAACATTTAATGCGTATAATTTTTTTCTGAACGTGAGTTTCTGAGCCTATAATAAGACACTGCAAAGTTTTCTGCTTCGTCCATAGTTTGAAGTATTTTATACCGGATATTTGTCATAAAATACTAGATAACCCACCAGTAATGAGAGCTAGAAGCATAATATCAGTTTATTTTGTTAGAAAAAAGTTTTGTTTATTCGGGTCATCAACTTGGAATACTATTTTGTTGCGTAATTCTCTGCACCTGCCAGCTAATTCTTGCACTGATTCTTTATAATGTGTTGTTCAATGAAGCATTGCATAATGAAACTGCAGATGTATGTATTAAATCTTTATGTGAGTTCTTCTTTAAGAATTTTGAATATAATATTACCCTGTAAATGTGACCAGGATGCTACTAAACAGGCATTTAAT
The DNA here is from genome assembly GCA_003012365.1 of Medauroidea extradentata. Lineage (NCBI taxonomy): Eukaryota > Metazoa > Arthropoda > Insecta > Phasmatodea > Phasmatidae > Medauroidea > Medauroidea extradentata. The sequence goes on from PNEQ01071228.1 coordinate 46,446, forward strand.
CCTTTAAATTTCACTCTACATTAGCAGAGTTCGGCTGCATCTTTGCAATTCACCAGATTTTAAGCATTTTCAATATATTCGTGCACAGAAGGCGATCACATATCTGTAGACCACTTGCCAATAAGGAATAACTCGCATGACTACTCGAGGATTACTTTAATAGTTGTTATGACTGCGAAATCTACTTCAAAGTAATGCTACGTTCCTTTAGCTCGGACAACACCACCCACTTTTTCTTTCATAATTCCGACGAGGATGAGGTGCATTGTAGGGTCAATATTTATTTCCTTTTGTTACTATTGACAAGACTGTGTTGGTCTAAGAAACAGTTTTTGTAGTTGTAACTTGAGTGTTCATGTCTACCTGATGACAATAGACGGCCATGGACTAGGTACTCTGCATGGTTTTTTATCAGGATCGCATGGTTAACTTGAATAATAATTGAGATTCACTCCAGATCCATTGTCGCTATATCGAATTCCTTGTAAACCTGTCTACAAGTCTGACTTAAAACTCTAACAATATTCGTCCTCGAGAGGAATCGTAATTGCATAACCTGTTGTCGTAAGTGTTTAGCATCTTTTAGTTTTCGCTTAAATATTTCTACTGAAGATAAAAAAAATCTGGTATGCGTATTTTAAAAAACCGTTTAAGTTATAAAGCACATACTGTACATATTTTTACTTCGCCTGAAATTTTGCTGAAAACTCACGCAACATAGTCTAAATTTTGAATTATTCAAAATCTGGGGCGATTAATTCAGCAGTAGTTAGTGTTTAAGGAAATAGAGCAAAGAAGAGGAGCAGACTCGTATGTGAACTGAACAATTGGTTTAGGTTGACATCCCGTGTATTAATTCGCATATATATATATATATATATATATATATATATATATATATATATATATATATATATATATATATATATATATAGAGTTGATTTCCTGCTATTTGCAGGTCATTTACTTATCCAACATAAAACTTCAAATGAATCAGTAATAATGATGATCCCAGTCTTCTTCCATTGACATTACTTTGGAAAATCCAATCAATCCTAAATGCCTATGGACACTCTGTAAACTGCAAAAAATTGGTATTGTTTAAATCTATAACAACTTTGTATTTAAAAGGGACAATTTGTACACACAATGTTATAACAAAACCAAAATTTAAATTTCACCGGCTAGTCAAGATTGGGAGGGACTTGACCCCACTGCTATTAGGCCTACAGAATGTGTGCTTTAATTTTTAAAGGCGTATCGTATTGAGAGTTCAAAGATTAAATAGGACGTTAGGTTTAACTAAAATATTTGGTTTAAAACAAATAAAAAACGAGAAGCTGCCAGCATAACTAGGCCTACTTACCTCAAAGTGGGTGTAAATTAACAATGTAAGTTAAATACGTTTACGTACACCTACGAATATTCAACAATATTTAGACGTACGACAAACGAAAACTACAAAATATAAGTTAGCTTACTGAGATGTATACCAAATTCTGATAAAATTGGGGAGAATTTTTTGAGGTGTCTTTCTATCATAAAGATAATAAGGGCAACGGTTTTCACAATATTAAGAAAAGATAACCGAAATACACAAATGACCAGTCAACTAAATAGAATATGTGTGTCAGTACTAATAAATTGCGGAAAAATATTTCCTCAAACATGCCACGTTATGCTAAAATACACAAATGGCCACCATTTTAAAATGTGAAGACATGATTAACGAAATACACAACATTCAAGTCAATATGCTAAGTAGTATATGTGACCAAAGTATAATAACATTTGAAGAAAAAATATTTCCCTAGGCATGTGAATATTTTCTAACCAAAAAAATTTACCACCGTTTTCAAAATATTAACATAAAGTAAATAAAAGGGTTTTTAAAATTCAAGTCAAGTTTTCAATGTGGATGTGTGTGAACCAAGATTATTAAAAATCGGAAGAAAATTTCCTTAGTTGTCGAACCTAAAAATGCCTCATTTGTTTAATTTAAACACAGGACGAATAAATGATACATAAGATAAGTCTACTTACTAATTTGTTTATGTAGCCTGCTAAATCTAATGAAATTCAGAAAAATAATTCTTCGGTTACGTGGTACTATGCTTAAGACAAAAATGGCTGCTAATTCGAAAATATGAATACAGAATTAACGAAACACACAAAGTTAAGTCAGCTCTTTGTATGCAGCTTTCCGAAAAATATTTCTTACGATTCGAAATACTATGTTAAAATATAAAAATTGCAGCCACTTTAAAAATATGCATAGGTCTACAAGATGAGCAAAATACACAATGTCAAGTCAGCTTTGTATGTTATGTACGTTTACCAAGTTTGGTGAAATTATGAAAATTATTTCCTATGTTATGCTGTACTAAAATGTAAAAGTGGTCGCCATTTTGAAAATATTAACACAGGATTAACAAAATTCAAAAAAATTATAGCCAGCTTTGCATGCAGTACATGTGTACCAATTTCGATGGAAATCTGAAAAATATTTCCTAAGATATGTATTAATATGCTAAAAATACAAAAATGCCCGCATTTTGAAAATATGAACACAGGTTGAACAAAATCGACGAATGTATAGTCAGCTTTGTATGTAGTATATGTGTACCAAGTTTGATAAAATTCTGAAAAATATGTCCTAATCTATGTAATACTATGATAGAAATATAAAAATCGCTGCATTGAAAATATGTACACGGGTAAGACTGTGCATGTGCAGTCTTACCCCACTATGCGCAGTCTTGCCCCGCGCACACAATCATGTATACGAATGCATGGTAAGAGTACTGCTTTGTAAAACAGTGGCATAACAACAAATAGGACATGTGAAATGCTATAATATTTCGTCACACACATTAGAAGACGAGGCGCTTCTGAACTGCCTCTGGCCTTTTGTTTAGTAACAGTCTAACTAGTACTTACATATTGTAATGTTATGTTTAGTAACAGTCTAACTAGTACTTACATATTGTAATGTTATGTTTTAGGTTAACAGTTTCCGACTCTTACAAGTACCATTATAACAACAGAAATAATACAGTAGTGAAATTATTCTCACAACTTCGAAAACTGTCTACGATAAAAAAAAACTATAAATATAGCATTTCTATGCAGAATAAATATATTGTAAAGCTACTAATTTAAAGTGAGAATAAATATAATTAGCTAAAGATGTGATAAAGCACATTTAATTTTTATCTGATACTATGCTACTTATACCTGCAGATACTTTGTACATGTTACAGTAGTTCAACAGTTTACATCTGTTTCAAAAAAATTAATATTTAGAAACAAAACTTTCTACGTTAATATTTGTTCCAGCTAATGGATAAAGTAATAGCTGTGTTGTAATTTAAAAAAATAGTAAATTGCAGGATAGAAATGATAACATTATAGTAATGTCCTAAAGCATTTCACCATCTCATATAATTAACAGATTAAGATTGGTCACTTTACAGGCGTATTATTTTATTTTAGAACAGAGTAAATAGCGAGGCAAAATATGCTCCCAGTCAAGATTCACTCAGATGTTTAATATTATTTTTGTGTCCATTTCATCACTATTAAATTGTTTTCCATTGCATTTATCAGAGTTTGCATAACTTACCCGACCAGGAACCTGTACTAAATGAGCTACATTTGTGTTCTTTCAGCCTCAGCAACCATGATAAGCAATCGTCCAAGAACATCATGCAGAACTACTTGCTCTGCAGCAACACTTCAAGAAGCTAAAGAAAGAGTTCAGCGAAGTGAAAGTAAAAGACATGCAGCAGCGACTTTAGGGATGACCGATTCTACTCTCTGGTTAAGACTGCAAAGAGACAAACCATCTTCGTCTTTGGGTCGCTTTAAAACGACATTTTCTGCTGAAACGTAGGAAGAGCTTGTAAGTCATCTGGAAACTCTAGATAGCATATTTTACTGTTTTACAGTGAAATACCTTCGAGTCTTAGATTTCCATTTTGCTGAGGAAGACAACATTGCTCACCGTTTTGACACAACTAGACAGCAGGAAAGATTTGGGTCCACGTGTTCCTGAAACATCACACTGAACTTTCACTTCGCCAGCCAACTGCTTCAGGCATCGGGCGAGCAATTGGTTTCAAAAAAGTCCAAGTTGATAGGTATTTTGACAATAAACACAGTATTGAGTCAAGATTCAATTTCTCTCCATCCCGTATTTTTAACATGGATGACACTGGTATTAATACTGTTCCTTCAAATTGAGTCAAGATTCTATTTCTCTCCATCCCGTATTTTTAACATGGATGACACTGGTATTAATACTGTTCCTTCAAAACCTCCAATGATCATAGGTTCTAAAGGAAAGCGATCAGTTAAAAAAGTTGTTAGTGGGGAACGTGGACAAACAATAACTTCTGTACGTTGCATGAGTGCTTCGGGCATCTTTGTTCCTCCAACATTAATTTTTCCATGAAAGAGAATGAAGGGGCTCCTACCTCGTCAGTAGGAAAAGTGTCGGAGTCAGGTTTCATTAACATAGAGCTTTTCCTTCAGTAGTTTCAGCATTTTCAAGACAATGTCCACAGTTGTGTGGAAAATCCTTGTTGTTGTTGAACAGTCACACATCTCTCTTCCGGCAATTGAATTTTGCAGGAAACATCACATTCATATGTAGCCTCCACACAGCAGTCATAAGCCCCTTGACAGAGCATTGGAAGTGCAGTTAATGAGCAAGGTACACCAAAATGGATGTGCACAATCAAAGAAAAACGACAAAGAAGGCAAGTCAAAAGCAAGAATACAGCTGCCCCGGTTGTTTGGAGAAGTACACTGATCCCCCACACGATGATTGGATTCATTGTGGACAATGCTCTGAATGGTGGCATGAAAGATGTACTTCGTATGGAGAAGGGACCTTCACTTGTGATTTTTGTCACATTTTCGCACATGCGCAGTCTTACCCCATCTGTGTCCGCATTCTTACTCCGCACAGCAGGTAAGACTGCGCAGTTACATCTCAGTGATAATTGTTAATTTCCTCGCCGTGTGTTACTGATAGATGTATTAGAAAATTCCTTCGTGTTTGCAAAACTGCATACGTTGGTTTGTTACTTAATTCGCATTTTTTTAAAGCTGTACATAGTAACAAATAATTATCAAACGCAAACTGAGTAATATTGCCCCACCCTACTCAAATACTGTGACAATAATTTAAAATTGGTCGCCATTTTGAAAATATGAGCACAGGATGAACGATATACAAAAAAGTAAAGTCAACTTTGTATGCAGTTATACGTGTACTATGATTGATAAAATTCTGGAAAATGTTTCCTAATATGTGTAATATTATACTAACTATATATAAATGGCTACCATTTTGAAAATTTAAAAAGCAGAATGTACGAAATTCACAAAAGTCAAGTCAGCTTTTTGTGTATATGTGTACCAAGTTTGATTAAATTATTAAATACGGTTCCTTAGATACCTAGCTGAATAAAAAAAAATTTTAAACAGCCGCCATTTTGAAAATATGAAAAGGGCGTAAATGAAATATGTAAAAGTTAAGTCAGGTTAATAAGTACTAATGTGTACAAAATTGATGAAATTAGGTATATTAGTTCACAAGTTTTTAGGGACACACTCACAAAGAAACGTGATCTCATAAGCCTACACTTTCCTTCGGAAAGTAGAGTAATAAGACGGAATGGTTTCGTTATATTCAAGTACAAGTTCATTGAAATAAAGCATTACACTGCTGATTATTTACTAATGATTTTAATTGCTGATGCTTAAAACTAGTGGAGCAAATATACAAGAAACATCTCAAAGTCCCAGCAAGTGCACCTAGAATTCTTCCATAGCCCAAGGCTCAGATAGTGCATAGTCCTCTTGTAGATGTCTGGAAAGCTTCTGCTGTTAAAGGTATGGCTTAGTAGTATTTCTGATGATCAACGTTTCCAAGGAATCAGACAGGCGAAGCTGTACGTTACTGATGAATTGAATATCAATTTTTATTGTGAAACCATTATCTCAAATTTCCTTTGGAGTGCTAGTCTCTGGTCTGAATTAAGGCCTCGCGCTTTAGTTTCGCAGTCGTTTCTAAAATATATTTTTAACGCAAATTAACACATATACCATCAATTAATTCGTATATCTTTAACACTAATATATCATTGTTTGTATCTGAATTTTTCTGTTGCAACACAGCAAACGGATTTTTTAGACTTTTGCCCCTGAAATATCACATATTTCGTAAAGCCAAAATGAAGCAAAATTATTTTTTGCTAGCAAATGGTACGTTGTTTTAAAAAACGCTCTGCCAAAATTGTGTATCGTATGACTGCACACAGTCTCAAATTTTTTCAAAAAACTTGGTTAACAAATATTTGAGTGATTTACAATTACTTGGAATAAATGAAAGACCATGTCCTTAAGCTAAATTATTAGGCTACATTTTTATCTTACAAAAGCTCGGCGCAAGTTCAGTGACGCGATATGGTGCCAGACTCGAGGTTTTACAAATCAAGAAGCTTTGGAACTATCATACGTTCCATTAAGGAGATTTTCTAATGCAGTGGGACAGAATTTTGTATTTCAAGCACAGACTTCCCCGGTTGTTATTGTTTTTTATCATATAGTTTTTTACTTAATCTTATTTCATTGACATCATATCACATTTATTTACGCTGTTCTCAAACAGTGGGTACAAATGTGAAATCAGACTGAAAGGAGATGAAATTTTACTGTTATATCAGAACAATTCCTTCAAGTTACGTTGTTCACTGAGTTAGTCTTCATAATATTTCTGAAAGTTCTACAGTACAGAAGCATTTCTGTCACGTGACGTTATTACGATGTGTGTGGAAAGAGATGATGTTCCAGGTATAGTCTTTGACTATATGCAGAATCTTCCTCTACCTTGTTTGCCAGTACAAGAAATGTTTTATTTACGCAAAATATGGCATTTTGTGTTTTGTTTACATAGCTTGGGTACAAACACTGCAGTTTTTTTATACCTACCATGAAGGCACTGCCAAGATGGGACCAGATGAAGTGTGAAGTTTTCTTCTTAACCATACCAGTAATCCCTTGCCTGCATCCATCAAAGAGTTCTATGTTTTTTGTGACTCTTGTGTGGCCCAAAACCAAAACCACACTGTCACTAGGTTCTTACTCTCTCTTACACTGACAGGTCGAATTCGAGTTATACATCAATATTATCCTATAAGAGGTCACAGCTTCTTGCCATGTGACAGGAACTTTACTACTGTGTAAAAGGTGGTTTGCAAGTACGCCAGAGTTTTCACACCTTAGCAATACAATGAAATGATAGTAAATTCAAGAAAGAAAGTAGGAAGTTTTCTTCATCATGACGTTCTCAGTGAGCTTGTACTGGACATCAAAACATGGTGGCCCAAGTATTTCAAAAAATCTGCAAAAAGTATTACACCAAATAACCTCAAAGTAATGTTTGCTCGAAGTCAGTACAGGCACTTAACATACAGAGAAGAGAACAAAGGCTACACTGAAGCACGACAGTTCATTGATGGGCTTATTACAGATGTTTTCATGATGGACCAACCAAGTGCAGGGAATTTTATACTGCAAATGCCTTATGATAAAGCGTACGTTGATGGAAGGAAATGTTCCAATTAGTCACAAGAAGATTAGTGATCTTCAAAAGACTGTCCACCATGTGCCAGACGAGTATAAGGACTTTTACCATGCCCTTTTGACATGGCCCACAACATCTGATGATATTGAGTGACTTTTCATACACTAGTTTCCCTACTGTTGTAATAGTGACGACCTAGTGTAAACAAACACTTTTTTTCAAGCACGAATTTCAAGGCATTGTTAATTTTAATACGACTTTGCTTTGTCAACAATGTGTTGTTTCAGTTTGTTATAATTTTAAGTTTGCATCTGTAATAGATTGATATACTCAAATCAGTATGACATACATTTTTCACACCATTGCCACAAACATATTTTTTATTACAGCTGTAGTGTACGAAAATGAGTTACGTTGTTGTACAATGTGGACTTAATTTTCCAATATGGTCTCTATTAGAGTGAGTGATATTACATGTGCGAGTTTCTTCATATTTTTTTTTAATTTCATAACATATTTTTTAAGTACTTGCAGAAATACAGTTTTGCTTTACACTATACCCGTAAATATCTTAATTTGTGAGAACAAGGAAGTTATTCCACGGTATTAATATCAAATTAATCGCTCTTAAATACTGGAATACCAATTTTTTTTGCAATGGTGCCAGTTTCCTTATTTTATTACCTGCAAACGCTCAATGAACCACATTTGTGTAAATCTCACAGGAAAGGTATGAGATACAAATACGTGTTTTCCTCTGTTAAGCATATCATGGAATGTCTTACTTTTTCCACTCAGCGATTCAATTGCTTTTAATGTACTGTGTAAGGCTTGGTCACTGTTTGGTGCAATTATAAAATTACAAATTTTTCAGTACAGAGAAACCTTCATTCCTAATATAGATTTAGACGAAGTATTTTATATGGCAAATATAAAATTACTCTATGCTGTCATAAGACATACGAGGTTTCCCGAAGTTATCTTAAATTTGCTAGCAGAATTCAATCACAATTCATCCTCAAGGGTGCTTGTGAATGGTACACTTAGCCGACAAAGGTGCTCCTTATCAATGGTACTCTTAGTTATCTACATTGAACCGTAGATACGTACCTACTTTGAGTCAACATATTTTCGGAACGCCAACTGTGACCGAGCAAGATGGTGCCTATTTAACATGTTGGATTCGCCTTTTGGGAGAACCTGGGTTCGATCTTCGGCTCTGGTCATCCTGATTTCGGCTTTCCACGGTTTCCCGAAATCACTCCGGGCGAATTCTGGGATGGTTCCTTAACAAAGGACATGGCCGATTCCTCTCCCAGTCCTTGTCATTGAACCACGTTGTGTGTCAATGTATCTAATGACCTCGCTGTCGATGAGACGTAAAGCCCATATACCTTACCAACTGCGACGCATGTGTTTAAACTTAATGCATGTATTCAGAAGATGTAATATGCGTAATAAGTACAGAGAATGGCGTAAACAATGGGCATGAAAGTTTGAAGGTTTTTGAAGGAGGCTTTAAGTACACAAGCACACCCTACAAAAGTTAAATAGCTTGCACTCTATATACGTTCAGTGAGTACCTATTATTCAATCAACCCGCTACTGACGGTTAATGAAATGTACATTTTAGGAGATGAATTTAAGCCCGATGCATTGCAAACAGGTTACCGAAACTGGGATTTAACAGACTTTGCAGTTCTAAGGAAATTATTACTAATACAGTTCCAAAATATTTTCCTAACCTACGGTACCTGGCTCATATCTTCCCATTGCCTTATAAACTTCGAAGACTACCTACCTCCGCGTCAAGGGAGTCTGGGAATAGTAGCACATAACTTCGTTTCAAAAACCAACTACTATGCTCGGCAGATGTGCGTGCATGAGCGCGGGGCAGCGGGGTCAACGCCGCAAGCGCGGAAGAGATGCACGCGCAGGTCTGACTGTGCTATCAGCTGTTTCACAAACATCAGCTACTAGTGTATTTGCTGATTCTCCAGCCAGACTACCGCATGTTTTTAGGTCTGCACGAATTCAGCTAGGCCGTTCTGCTGTCGCTGTGCTTCAGACTTGTTCATTACGAGCTACAGCCTTAAGAGCAGGAGGGGACTCGCATATACAGATGTGTGCCGATTTCAATATTCATACTTTGTTGTCTACGACAGACCCAGTTTGTGAAGTAATGTTACAAAGTGATGTGGAATGGAAGGGTTCTCCCACTGTTTACCCGTGCATTGCGGCAATGTCGACAGCATTGAAGTAGAAGTAACAGTTATAACAACAAAAATATTTCTCAACAGATCTCAAATTGACAAGTGCTTAATTATTCCGTTAGAAGCCGTACGCGTGGTGAAATATGTTTGTTACGTTTATATTACGTGATCTTAGAGCAGCTGTTTTAGGATTGTATATGATATACCCTGGAAGTAATGCTATATTTGTGTTTGTGGAAGATAATAAGCTATTTAGTATATGTGGTTTTAACGACACACACATACGCAAGATTTACAATGTGTATATATGAAGCACCACTGTGGAAATGGTATCTTAAATGGATTGACAACCGTTTACACATATCTCACCGAACACAATATGAAGTATCGCAAAGTTGTGGCAATTTATAGATACGATACAATCTACTGTAGTGTCTCAGAAACCATGCATGTTCAATCATTGCCACCAGCACTATATGATCTGCCATTTTGCACCTAAGCACGTTACATACGATGTCATTTGCTTGTGTGCCATGAAAGGTAAATAGTTGGTTGCAACTTGTAAACGTGTATTCCTCGCAAGTGGTGGGGTTTAGTATGACGACGTGACTTTTCTGTTAAATGTAACGAACACTCCAATAATCCGTATTCGGCATCACAGAACCTAATAAGACAACAGTGTAGCTAACATATATTCATGCACTGAAATATATATGGCAGCGATATATTTCTGCAGTGTTTAATAACGCACATTAAACTTACCGATAATTCTATAAGCCATTGTTTCATTGAGAATAAAAATAAATTTCCGTGCCACATTTAAATGGGCGTATAGAAGCCTTACGAAGCATTTTCGTCCACATTCCACAGTAATGATATAGACTGGTTTATAATGAGACGGTGGTTCCTAGAGAATGACAACTTGGAGGCCACGTCTAGTTAATTCGACGTCCTGTATCAATTTATACAATGATTCCCACATATAATTGAACATCACAGAGTAAATACTGCATGCAATAATGATTTTATTAGCGCAATGTGGGTGTGTGCGACGTACCATACGTACATTTCACAATATAGCATTGTTGAATTGACGCGTATACCAATTTATGTCCCTCTAATGCAAGTGATTTGCATTATATCTCAAGAAATATCTCAATAGGCTTTCGAACTGAAGGAATTCTACAGCTCTTACTATTTCAGATTGACGATATACATCCTATATTAATATTACACGTTTCTTGGCTACGAATCACGTATATATAAAAATATGCGTGGGGATGCATATTTTTTCTTCGGGATCCATTAACGATTAACTGGTTACGACATGAAAATTTATACGTCTAATTACGGCGTAAGATTTTATGACAAAAGTAATATTTTTGAAAAAAATTTTCTCGTGTAGCAGGCAGGCGCGGTTATGTAAGACTGCGATTATTTTATTTTTTAATGATTTTCTGTTCGTATTCATGTATCTAGAGAGCAACAACGATAGCAGCAGTCAATGTAAACTCCAAACAATGATTTAATAAATCAATTAAATTGCGAAAGCGAAACCAAACAAAGCTAAGATACCGAAACTATGAAAAACTAACTAGCGACATAGCCACATATATGTATATGTATAAGTAATATTTTTTATTATTAACAAGTTACACGTCAAAAGTGAAAACTCCTAGCCAGATGGTGTTGATTAACCAATGTGGGACTAAAAAAAACTGTGAACTTTTACATATTACACGAAGAATATAGGAAACAAGGACAAGAAAATCGCCTTGCCCCCCCCCCCAACAAGTTTTAAAAATTTGGTTTTTGGTAAAGGAAATAATGAAAAATATATTTATATAAACACCTCAAATTTAAATAATTTATTACATGCATACAAGGGGTTCACCCACAGAATGGAGAAATTATTTAAGTGGAGTTTGTATAAAAAGCGGGGAGTTGATCAGCGCCTTTAACATCAGACTTTTTATTGCTGGTGAGGATAATTTTTTTATGTGTGTAAGCAGAGTTATAATTCAAAGGCAAGGGAAAGGGGTGAACCCCATGAAAGGCTCCGGCAAAAGCAACATCCGCCACGTTCCTCATAAGCGACATTATAATAATAAAAACATTTTGCACGAGTCATAGAAGTCAACGGAAATGTGGCTATTATTATTTTCGAGAATGAGCAGAGCTGGAAAACTTTCAGAAAACTCGACATACTCTGCGAAATGGCTCAGACATTCTAAGAAAAACGTCCAGATTTACCTACATCTTTTGTACATTGTACAGTAAAGGCCACTTTTTATGCAGTATTCATTATTTCCCGGAAATGAATTAAGCTGAAATAGCCATCCGAACTTGATTAACTCTTTTAGGTGCATATGCATTGGCATGTTTTGAAATGATAAGTATCCCGTGTCATCAACATTAAATATTCTATTCTGCTCAAACATAAACGTGTCCACAACTTTCTGAAGGTTAGAGAAAAGTATACTTGTTTCCTTTGGTTAAGCCAATTTAGTAGTGTCTTACTGTAACCATACGATATCTCTCTACAAATCTATGAAGCCAATCATTATCATTTAAACCTTTCTACTTATTAAAACTATGATATGTGTTTTTCTCTTCAGCATACCTAAATACCAAGCGCCTGAAATCGCTTAGTGTTGTTACACCGTAGAGTTTATTTCGCAAGTATAAGAATGTATTTCTTGAAATTTGTCACAACAACTTTTGTGAACAAAACTTTACGGCATAAACTATTTGGAAATAGCCGTTTTTCCAACAGTTATTTTTAAGAGTCGACTGTCATAATATGCTATACCGTCTCCTTATTTACCTTCATAAGGGTAGGTACCTGTAAGTCTTAAAGCTTGCATATATCTCTGTAAAATTTCTGGAGAGTAGTGTCAGTTTCCGTCTTTCAGGAGTACGTACTTGTCACCTGACTGAAAAAAGTGACATATTGGCATTAATGTAACTAGTAAGTGGTTATACGAAGCAAGTATGGAGCAGAATCCGAATAAATGGGCGATCTTCGAGTGAAAAACCTGCCGAAAAACGGCATCGTCTCGCACGATTCCAACGTGGAAAAATCCGAGTAGATCTACCGGGAATCAAACCCGGATCTACTTAGTGGGAGGCGAGTGCCTTTGCTGCACTAGCCGCAGATCTAAGATTTATTTAATTGATAATATTGTTTTACTGAACATAAAGCTTATGTTTCCATTAATTGACATCAGCATTTTTTTGTTGTTGTAGGTAGGCCTACTTAATATCTCAAATTTTGAGTTTTCTATGGTAAAATTTGATTTACAATGAAATCGCTGACACACAAAAAAAGGTCACTGAACACAACTATGAGTGATTGAATTAAAAAAAAAAAACTCACTTCGCATATGTTATTGTATATCAAACAATCTGGACAGTTCACTGAATTGTATGCAATTAACACATCTGTTATTTACACTTTATTTACTGAATTCGTTTAATGTGATAGTTTCTACGCAATGTGTAATTTTTCGCTTACTTACAAGAAAATACATGCATTACCAACGAGCCCAAAAAAAAAAATACATTTTAACTGCAAGAAAATTTTGGGTGGTGAAAATCGGTATAAAAAAGTTTTATTTTGTTTCTCCAAACTCTCAAGTAGATAGTTTTGTTCAAGTGTAATGGGAACGAGTGAGCAAAACATCTAGAATATGATATGAAGCGGCGATTCCCTGTATAAAGAAACCATTATATTATTCACCAAGTAAGATTCTGAAGAAAAAAAATATTTGAAACAGAAATCTGAAAAGCGAGTCAGGATTCGAACCAGATTTTTCCCGAAAGCGAGTTCACTGAGTTATAACTGTGCCACCTTGCTAATTGTCGAGCTGGTGGGGAAAATGGTAATGCGTTGATAAGGAAAGGTTTCTATAAACCTACTTATTGTGAATACGTGGTTTCAAGAGTGTTCATATAAATTAAAGTAGTTATTCGTCATAAGAAAATACGTAATAATTTTGTAATAATATGTGAGCTCATGTGAACAATGTTGTTTTCATAGTACATTCATGTGATATCCCATAGCAGCTTTCTTTTCTAAAATAGTACATTCTGGCGTATATATCACTAAACATCGTAACTTGGTGGTTCACAGCCAACAACTACGTGACAAGCTAGGTTTAAAATAGACTATGGTTTACGGAAATCCTCAACCAATATCATTTAAAAGATTTCTAAACAAAACTGTTCAACGTTTTTATTGAAATCGGCATGGTTAAGATTTATGACAAATTGACTTAAAAGAGAAAGCTGGAGTGTATGTTTCAAAAATATGTATTTTTAGTAAGTTCTTTGATATTTATAGAGTGAGGAAGAAACGCAACGTTGTAATAAGTTTACTGATTAAAACTTATACAAATAAATACGATAGTGTGCAGAACCATTTATCAGAAAGTTACAGACTTTACATTCTTTAAGTTGTGTCACAAACGACTTTGAGTTTAATATTTTTTGCAGAAACAAACGGCGCGGTAGCTAATTTAGTTCATAAAAAACACGAACCCTATCCACAGTTAAAAAAAATAACACTGCAGGAAAAATAAAAAAATTAGAAATAGGCTTTATATGCGCTGAATTTTTTTTATCTACCTTTATGCAGTGCAGAATTCCTCCAGGTGTCACGCGGATCTTTTTAACCGACTTCTCAACCGAAACCATAAATGCTTTTCGGGGCAGGCTTAAAAAAGTAGAGGTGGTTTCTTCGTACAAAACTTGGAGGAGGGGGGGGGGAGAGTAGGGGAAACCAAATATATTTTTTGTCGTTACGGACAAGAAACTGAGGGTGAGACTGCCTGCATTCCCACGATACAGCTCCACGCGAACAATAGAGCACGTTGACTAGGTCTCCTTTTCCACGCAGTTTTTTTTCGCCCCGGTCCTGTCCTGGCCAAGCAGGTTTCCTCCCTTTTTTTCGTAACACTCCGAATACCTTTGCAGTAAGGGGTAGGGGTAAGTACATATGCCGCTGACGGCAATAAAAAATTCTTCATGTCATGCGGGTCTAAAAATTTAAACACTGTCATAAACGAAATACATTGGTATTTTTCTGCTTAGGAAATAACAGTTTCGTTTGACAGTATTGTTTAAATTTTAAAGAATTTCAAGACGTGCCATAACTGAACACTTCTTCTAAAATTATTTTGTATCATGTGCTAACTACCTCTGTGGTAGAGTTGAATCTTTATTTTATAATCTGGAAATCGTAAATTATATGCTCTTACGGCGTGTGTTCTAAACTGTCGTTTAACCGAACGTTGTATAGATTAAATTATTTTAATTTCATTCTGGCTGATAATACTATTTCCAAGCATACGGACGTACAATATTCGCAACCGTAGTTCTTCTGATTAACGCACTTGTACTGAAGTTCATAGCAAACGACACACATCTACAAAAATGTGTTGAATTACTACCTTCCAACTGTGAATTTATATGAGAAAAAATGTATGTTACATAATACAATTTTGTCAGTACGTATCATATTTCGATTTAATTTTCAATAAAATACATAATTTTTTCGATATATACAGAAAATTAAGATAAAAATTATGCACACATTAAAATCATAAGATCAAAATGCATCGTCAATCACGGCGGCAAAATTGCTGAAGCAGTTACATATGTGTTGCAAAACTAAATGTGATTATATGTACATATACTGTAAAAATGTATTTCCGAACTAAATATAGGCATAAGTGATTGCAGGATTTGAACCGAAACCAGTGTAAGTATGAACGAATTATAATCAAGAACGTAATGTGAGTGCCTGAGATTTAAAATACTTTTAACAGTTAAAAATATTTAAGCCAAGCTTATAATTTAATTTTAGAACCCTTTGTGTGATATAACACGTACCACGAAAGAGAAAATACACTTAACGGTTGCGAATCTGTTCCATTAAGGCGAGGTAATTTGTTTTCATAAAAAAATATGTTTATTTAGTAAATATTTCAAACGAATGAAAATTGTAGTAAAAAATATGAAAAATACCTCTCCTCTGTTATTTTAACTGCAATTTATCGTGACTTTAAACATAATATTGCACTGTTTCCAAGCATGGCAGACTGTGACGTCACTGGGACCTAACAGTTAGCAACAGCGTTCGTAAACTGTTTCAAGGGACCACCTAAACTATATTTTTTAGTGATCAAGAAAAACACTCGAAAACCAAAATCACAATTATTGATCCGAGCAACAATGTTGTTACATTTCAAAGAAAAGTGCAAATACGTAAAAATATTAATAATTTTCAATCGTACAGTTGCACGATTTCACAGTTATTTCTTAAACTGAAAATGTAAATAATCTAGATTTTTTATTTTGTAGTATTTTTAAATGAAATTTTTAAACGTTAATTTCGGAAAAATAAGTAAGACAAATGTGAAATTCATCAAACAATTATTTTACTTGGGCGTTGGTATAATGTGTCGTTTTCAATGTTGCTGTTTCGGAAATTGTGACAACTTTAAATGCTAGAGAAATCGCTATCTCTATGCTGTTAACTAAAAAACTGTTAAACGCAATAGTTTTACATTTATGATATCAATGAATCTCCTGCAATAAATTCCACAATTATAAAACATAGCACGTTAGATTTTAGTACCTTACATTTTCCTCTATAGTATCAAAAGTGTGAAATAGCCATTCGTGCTCCACAATTTTTAAAATGTGTGCAGTACAAACAGGTTTGTTAGAGTCCCTTTATTGTTGTATTTGTTTATTCACACGCTTCGGAAAAAAATAATTAACACAAATAACACCGAATTCAAAAAATCTACTTTGAAAAAAATTGTGTTAAAAATTAAAAAATAATCAGGTTATTTTTAGACTGCTTGTAATACAATGAATGTACTAGGGTAGTAATATAATATTACTGTTTTTTTTAGTTGGTGCCAGCCAAGGGGAACAAACGTGTAATGAAGTAGCGCAGGTATACATTTAATTTAAAGAAATTTAACGGGCACTACAACTAAGCATTTATTAATCGACACAAAGACAGCAACCGCGTGGCGTTGAACAGTACGGGGTGCAGTGGCAGGCGTATACTGCGGGACTTGGAGGGGAGCACCTGGTTTAATTAGGTATTGTTACATTATCGAATTAAAGTAAATTTCAAAAATGTTGTAAATTTTAGGAAACTTCGTGAAATTTCTTAAAATCTTGGCTACCACCAACTCAAAAAATAACAAGAATTGTATATTACTGCCCTAATAAATTGATTGTATTCCAAACACTCTAAAAATAACGTTACTTTTTCTACTTTTTAGTGCATTTTTTCAGGGTAGATTTTTTAAAGTCAGTCTTATATTTGTTAAAAAAAATTATACAGTTGTTAATGAATGATGTTTAAAACATTCCGTCGCGTTGTATGGGTTGCTAAGACGAGTAAAATGATAAAGGACCCTGATGTCGCAAATGCTGGGAAGTGCCTGAAAAACGACACAAAAGATGTGGTATGTAAGGTTCAAATTCTGCGTTGATGTAGCAAATAGTTTTTTTTGAGAAGTCAACCAGTGCACAAAATGGGCATATCTGACAGTTCATCGCGCCGCAGATATGTAAAAAAATTAATAAATACTAGCCTCCCGTTGAAGCCACGGCAGTTCAATTCCGTTGGCGTCACCTGCATACTACCACTGCCAGACTAGACATTTCTGTAGTACTGTGATTCTAACTGCTAATACACACACACTCCAAGAAAGTAGCAGTAGTGAATGCCGAAATATCACGAAATGCGCCAGTTGTTGCCATTCTAACGTAGTATTCATACCTCACAGACCACAACTTATGTGCCGACATTCAGGCCCTTCCCAGCATTTGTGACACCAAGTATCCTACATCATTTTACTCGTATTAGCATCCTCTACAGCATGACCGAAAGTTTTAATCGTCATTCATTCAATACCAAACATGTGAAACCTTCGACAAAATTAGTTAATAATAAACTGTAAAAATATTACATCTGTCCAATGATAAGAAGTAGTACAAATTATATTACGTGCGTGCTGTTACTAAAATTTCAGTCATGACACAAAATAATTACACAGTGTACTCATAATACAGTTTGTAATTTACATATTACAATGTATAGGTAATTCAGAATATTTTATTTTCATGCCCGGTAATTAGCTAGTGTTTCACTTGGAGAACAGTAGGCTATGATGAGAGCCAGGGTAGCGTATCATTAGACAACCCGACGTGTAACAAATCTCTTAACTTCTGCTTGCCTACACAATTCGGAAGTGACAGACTGTAGCCATGCAGGAGTGGAGTAACGAGGAACTCTTGTGACATGATTTTAACACATGGAGAAACATTGTGCAATGCAGCTGCCATGCGAAGGATATCTGTGAAAAAATACCAAATTAGACGGTTGCCAAACGCACAAACATTCATAGCAGTTAATAGTCGCTTGCCTGAGACCGGAAGTGCACGCATAATATCAACGCACGTCACCTGGGGCCACCGGCTGGGTATTAAAGACGACATTTTGGACTGCAAAGGTTGACAATCCACGCGTCAGTACAGGGTGAATTGCTGCAAGACTAAATGCATCGCAGTATACAGTACGTCACCTACTACAACGAGAGAGACTACACGCCTTTCACTTTCAGCCTGTACAGTCACTTCAGTAACCAGATCACCCGGCTTGGTTGCAGTACTGTCAACGGTTCCTACGCCAGTTAGCAGAAATTCCTGACTTCTGCAGTACAGTTATGTTCACAGATAAAGCAGTGTTTGCCAGAACTGGCGTATGTAACTTGAACAATGAGCATGTGTGGGCTAACGTAAATCTGTACGTAGTATGTGAGTCACATTTACAGCAAAAGTTCTCTCTCGACTGGTGGTTAAGATGTGTTCTCGCCTTGGAGAAATCCGAGATCGAATAGTGCATCTCCCTGTTTGAGGTGTCGGAGCATTGTCACGCTCCAATATCCACAAGGAGTAACTACGAACACACTGCCAGGGGTGCTGATGTTGCTATGGGGCTCGTGAGTATTGGTGGCACTACACCGGGATGGGTTAATCGGCCTCTGGTGCTAGCTTTAGGCTTCCGTGATCCCTCAGCACAAAAACCTCTCACACCCAAGGCAACCTGCAGCCTCCTCGTAGCGCCACTGGATCTTAGAACCGATGCAGGCTCTGGCGTGCGGGCCCCATGTATCTTGACTCCTCAGAGTGGGGAAAGTGGTATCTGCCTTGAAGGATTCTCCAACAGGTGGCAACAAGGAGAAACCACTAGGTGGGAAGTTAGCCTACCTAGCGCTCAGGTTGTTGGGGCCCAAAAGCCCTGGTCTCCACGTGGGAGACCTTGGATAATGGTAGTGGACGAACCTGTTGCGGTCTGGCGAAACAAGACGTACGGCCGAGCCGTGCGGTTGTAAGGGTAACCCCCCCCCCCCTCCACGGTGGGTGCTCCATCGAAAGGAGTACCCTGTGCATTCTTGCAGTACCCCGACGGTTAGGCTGGAAAACCCACAAATGCCTTGAAAATTAGGTAGTACTACGGGCAACCAGATAGCCCCATGATAAGGTTTCCTCTCATGTCTGGTCAGGGTTGGTCTCGTAGTAGTGGTGGTTGCCCGATTGCTGGGCAGATCTGGAGAGAACCCTTCTTCTGAGAAAGGTCGATGAGTAGTCTTAAAAAGTGCCTAGTAGCAGACCTGGAATGTCTGTTAGGGGTTAGATAGGCCCCGACTCAAACCAAGAGGAGGCTGAGCTGAGGATCTCAGTCGGGGGACAGAATTGTGAGCGAGATCCTGGGAAGGGTGGCCCTAGGCTCTCTCGCTAGCCACTGTTCTACTTTGGAAGGTGGATGGAGGCGCAGGTTAGTGTTCCGTCTAAGGGTTCGGCGGTCCCAACTAACTGTTACCTTAAGGGGCCCGCCTCGTGGCACATGTGTTTGTGTGAGTGAGGTATGGTGCTAAGGGCGACGTCGTATGGGCCATACAACGGTGCGTCGCCTCTACGCTTAAGGCGTGCAGTCTTCGCGAAGAAACAAATTTCCTATGGGACTTTAAGTGGTGACCCTATTGTTTTATTTACGAAATCACTTTACTAAAGTCCAATGCACTACCCTTAAGTGGTTTCACATGTATTCGGCTAGTATATTTTCCGCTATAGCAGACTGAAAATCCCGTTTTGACCCATTTTGACGTGCCCTAAAAGGGGATTTCTAATACGTGTGTTGTCTTGAAAGTACTTAAGGGCAGTCGTCTGAAGCGTATGTTCTTTTCGTAGAGAAACTGTGTGAACACTCGTGTATTAGTTTCGGTGTAAAACGTTTCCTTTAAACACGCTGCAGTGTGATTTTACGGCAACGAGGCGGGCCCCTTAAGTCCGTTGCGTGGTAGAGCATGATCTCTCTCCACGCCCATGGGCGCCGGGCGCCGGGATGGCCTTGTGCTAAGAAGCACCGTTAACAAACAAAGCCACGAGTAATCGTGAGTAAATCGGTATGAACATTTGAACGGAAATCATAGTTGACATGTTAATTGGCCCTCATATCCGTCATTGTCGACTTACTGGAGCTTCGTATCTGGCATTCCTGGAGAATGACCTACCAGAGCCACTGGGAGATGTACCTCTGCTGCTACGTTATTACATGTGGTGTATGCATTTTGGGACACCAGCACACTTCAGTCGTGCAGTCAGGCAGTACTTGCGGATGCTGTTTACCCACGGTGCTGGATTGGACGTGGTGGTCCTGTGCTTGGCGTGCAAGGTCACCGGATCTGAACCCTTAGACTACTACTTGTGGGGTCATTTAAACAGCCAGGCTAAACAACCAAAAACTGTTGCTACATGTGCAGAATGTATCACAGGCAGTGGGGGCAAATTATTGTGTACTGGTACCTGTTCGTCAGTCTCATATGTGTCATCCACAAGCATGTGTGGACATGAGATGTTTTAACTTCGACTACGTCCTGTAGGTAAACATTAATGTACTAACAACAACTCTTTTAAATCTTGTTTTACTCTGTACTATGTCGCCTATATAGTAGTTTTAATAAACTTTTCATAGTAAAAAAGGACTTATTTCAATATCCATCAACTGTAAATTATACTTATCATTATTTAAATATACCATTTGTTAGATCTCTAAAGACTTATTTTTCGTTAATTTTTTTTTTTTGTGATGGGTATTCAAACACTTTATACATAAATTCTCAATGGTTACAAGATTGCTGACAAAGGTGTTACTGGTTTCAAACAACTAAAGTTATATGATATTTGTTGCATGACTTCTTTTCAAAATACAATCTTTACTATCTGCATTTATGCGTCAGTAGCAAATTTCTTTGTGTACGCACAACTGTTGCGAATAATAAGTATTCACTGTTTTCATACCAAGAAACACATTTTGTAACATAATTTATAATATTACATGCGCCAGTAATGGGATGTCTGTTTTGAGTTGTTTTGAGTCCATAGCGATATAGTTTCAACGGTCTGTGGGATTACTGGAATTCGGATTTTGTAAAACGTTGACATAGATTCGTGGGTATTATTTTTACACCACATGTTTCTTCGCCACCAAATGCAACCGCTTTACTGTGCCATGTAACATACTTTTACACCATCTGAGTTACAAATATTCGATTAAAATTGCTGTCGAAAACGCATCATTGCGACATGGCAATTTGTTTGGTTACCAGCCTTGCAAGGCGGTCACAAGGTCTGCATGTTTCAGGCGATAAATATTTTGTATTTTCGAGGGCAAAAATTTGACATGCCGTTTTCTCGAAAATTCTGCATTCTAGAACTTTCCGACAAGAATACCATTTTTACTACACTTTTGTACCTGGTCAATGTTCTGTAGTAAAACATGAACTACCATTATCCCATTTGAACATCGAAGGGCCGATTCCATTAACAAACTAAATTTCTGAGAATGAAGAACAGTTATTTTTTATACAGTGTTAAGAGCATCGTTATTTAATAAGTAATACTTTTTGAGTTATTAATTAATTTGTAATTCGAAAATCTATGTTCAAGGTAGTATTATCATGTGTTTGTGTGTGTCTAATCTTGTATGTACATCTGTACCGCTTATACCTGATGAGATATCGAGATGATTTTTGATAAGAATGAAACTTATGTAAATATCTACAAATAAAATCTAGGTTTTTATGAAATTCGAAAATTAAGTAGGTGAAAAGCAGTAAAATGTTACAGTCTCCCGGAAAAAGAGAACGATCACGGATAAATAATTTAACAGTCGTTTCTTTTTGCCAACCTACTCACTAATAAAACTTCTTTGGACTCTAGCCATTACATACGAAATAATTATCACGACATGTCTTTAACATTCACTCGGGTATACACTCTAAAAATTGCTTGTAAATGTACCAGACGTGCGTATAGGAGCACTAAGAAAGTAGGTATGGTAGAATAGTTTCCCAGACATCCATGGTAACACTCCTAAACCTTTTTATAAAGCAGTCAAATGCATACTGAAGTTACCAGACTTGTATTGTAACAACTGTAAAGGTTTGCATAATTACAAGACGAAGTATGGTAACTGTACCATATTGCGTCTGGGATAATAACTTCCTAAACATTTGAGAAAGTTTTTTTACAGTGTAGTGTAAAGTTTGTGGTGTGGAAGGGGTGGGGTGTTACGGGTTCATATCCCGTGCAAAACTTTGCGATGGGAATTACTATGACATCCTACGAGCATATTGCCCGCACTCTTTACACTGAGATAAGACAGTTAATTATAGTTCACTGTTATTGAGTAAGCTAGCTGTTAAATTCCTTCATCACTTATTTTATCCAGAGTTACTGTTAACAGTATATAATTTCACGCTTTTAAGCTACGCATTAAAAGTTACCTATGAGCAAAACACAATGTTTAATACTTTTACTTTCTTTGAGTTGTTGTAACTCTCACAATATTGTCATATTTTGTTATTACTCTGTACTTTTACAAATTGAGTTTGTTCGTCTGAAGTCATCAATTTTTGGGAGAGTATTAGGATGCTTGCTAAGTAACATTTAAAATGTGTATTAATTTCACGTTTGTTGGCGTATAATATATTTTAGAATTAGTAAAACTTAAATTTGAGCATCGAGTAGGGCATTAGGCTTAGTTTCGAAACAATTTATAAAATACGATAATTGACTGTTTAACACTGCTACGTCAGTATAAGTGCGTATTGCGATAAAAGTCATCAGGTTGTGGAAACTATCTCAAAGGTACGAAATATTCGTTGAGAACGGTTTAGGATTTGGTTTTTATAGCCTATAATGTTTAACTTAAACAAACCACACATATTAGGTAATTTTAGTTTCCTTGCATTTGAAATTTAGTTTTATGGAAATTATATTCCTGACATATAATTTACTCACGCAAAACCGCCAAAATGTGAAATTTTAACTATAAGGATGTAATTTAATAGTAACAATTTCAAATACACAAGTTATAAAATAACTCTATTTTTTATTTGGTTACTGTAAATTCTAAATGATTATGTTTTTATTGCATCTTGTTACTGATGTGTAGCTTCGTTTTAAAATAAATATCACATTGAAGTATTTGTAGATGTCAAATATTATGTACGATATTCGAAATGGCCGAAATGCAACTTTTTTTAGTAGAACTTTAGAGTTTGTAGGGGGTATTCTGTATAGGGGCTATTTTAACAATTTCATTAAATAGCTGTATTACGAAAAAAAAATTTGCAATCATTGAATTGGTTTTGGAGACATTTCCTCATAGTATATCAACTACATTCAGTTTAGTTCTTGAATATACATCATGCTCATATATCAATCAATAAAAATACACATATCCAATAGGACATACAACACATTAACAATTGTTAATTCGGTGGATATTGAGTGCGCAAATTGTCGACTTTGATTCCATTCATGTGTGCAGAAATAGAAGTTTGTTGTATATGTCTATAGGCCTACGTATGTGTCATATTCGTTTCACACTATTTAGATGGATTATATTATACATTCATACATGCCCAATTTTATGTGTAAAAATCTGAAAAACCTATAAACATGGCCACTATTATAAAACTTTGGCTGGTTCACACAGAACATAATTTTTTGCTTGTCAGCCTTGGTAATGTGTGAAATTTCTTAAAAAATAAATACTGATTTCCAAATAAACTTTCGAAACTTAAATTGGAAGCTAGAATAAAATGTATGGTTGGATAAAATCAGTTTTTAAAAGTCATATCAATTTCGCTTTCCGAGTGTTCGGGTGGCCCTGTAGAATTAATATTCCATCTGATTCGAGTATGGTACCTTGTTACATCCCTTCATATGCCTATCATCGAATCTTTCATCTATTTAGCTTCTGTTTTATTTGCAGATATATTTTAATGTTAATTTCTGTCTTCATTTCTTTAAACACTGTCCTGGCAGCTGATTACCTTACATTCTTGACCTTGACAGCCAAGAATAGAATCTGATGCTTGCATGTCTTCCAGATTGTTGCTACTGGGAGTCGTGATGGAGGTAGAGTGTTTCCCAACAAGGCTACGTTTGTCTTAGACGTAAGCCATTTAAAGGAATTTTTCAGTATGTACAGAAAAGAATTGTATAATTTTACTAAACTTACTATCGAAAACCGAGACAGTTCGTGATAGTTCTAATATAATTCTAATGTTTAAAATTATTGAATTTAATTTACGAAAAACTTATTCGGACAACGTGAAAACTGTCATAGACCTATTCAGACAACATGTTAACGTGTGTTCACACTTTTTGGACACTCCTCATAGTTTGTTTACAGTAATTTATTGTATACCTCTCATCATATATAAAAACAAACAGTCACAGCTGTGATCAGCATACAACAATGAAAAATGAGTAACACAACATATAAATCCAGGCTTATTATCCTAAAATAATGTGTTAAATTTGACTCGTAAAAGCAGAAAACGGATAGTGCAGCATTGGATGGGAAACAGGTTAGTGGTGGCTGCATTAGAAAGGCTTGAGGAGTTGAATGATACAACATTAGGCAAGTTTGAGTGTTCCAGCAGGTGAGAAATAAAATCATATAGAAAAACTTCATACCGCAAAAAAAAAATCTAAGAACATAGTAAGATCATGCCTTAGTAAAACTGATGACATTAAGAAAAATATTTTTTTTTACCAACCATCACCTCCCAAGAAGAATTATTAAAACACAGCTACTTTTACAATACGTACAGTAAGTGTATTGAATACGGTGTTACTGATATGCAGAAATTTTTTCTCGCACATAATATGAACTACACTTCAATGGCAGTGTCTGAGTAAGAAATCAAAATACACAGTGTAGCATTTCAGGTTGTTTATATGAAGAATGTTCAAATTAAATGCCGTGGTGTAGCTGTTTTTAAAAAAAAAAATTGGTAGAGTTAATGAGATTATCTTCATTTTTATTTATGTTTATCGAGGTAATACATTTGAAAACACAGATCAAAGCCATTGATGAGAAAATGAAATAAACGTGATATTTAAGCTGCTGAAACACACTTAAATATTTTTAAATAAGTTGTGCTTATCTGACATCAATCATAACTTAGACGTTTATGGCTTCTTTTCCAGCGAACATGCCATTTTACAACTTTTTAAAAATATAATTCAATGTTCACAATTTTTTCAGGGTTTTAAATTACTTCTTAGTAAAACTTCCATACAACTTCGCTTCCATAGATTATCTATTCCAAAGAGAAATGTTTACATATAATATCTCAATTTGAAATAGTAGCTTTAAAAATAACATTGAATACATATTTACAACAAATTTTGAATTTACAAACGTTACAACAGCAAACGGCCTTTTGATGAAAATAAAAAAATGTTTGACTTGAAGCTAGTAATAATATAAAAATAAATTTACAAACAAAGTTGTAGCAGCGCTTGCAGATACAACATAAACCGGTAGCAGGCATTCATTGTACGAGTCTGTTGCAGACATATTTAAAGTGCATTGGATAAACACTGCAAACCTAAAAAGATTACACGAAATAATGCTACCTGAGTGAATCACAAATTTGGAACAACTGCCAATGTATTATTAACTGAAAACCAACAAACAGAAAGGTTTTTAAATATTGAAACAAAGTTTCGAAACACAGCATAACGTCGGATACCACTTATAAGCGCTACATAGCCTACTCATAGGGAAATTGTATGGTTTTACTGGAGGGAAATTCTAGAGTAACTGAATATTTGGTTACATTTGACTGTCAATTCCACTTGAAAGTATTTTTCTTTTACTTTAATATATTTTCAAAATTAATAACAATACTAAGGTCAAAAATGTGCTAGTTAATGTGTTAACATATTTTTTTGTATCCAAGCAATTTGCTAACTGTGAAATAAAAAATTACATTCATGACACGACTCGAACAAAAATACGTTTCGATGAACACGTGCTGCATACTTGTTGATTAGAATATTTTACTTAATTGTGTTTCAGTTGATATTCAGCGTACGTAAGTAAATTACGATGAAATTAACGTTCATATATGCCACTTATTATTGCCAAACCTATTTTGCTTACCAACTGACAACATGACCTTATATCACAAAACTGGCTTCGAGAAGATGTAATTTTTGTGAATGAGGTGGTAAAGTGTACCAAAATTGTAATGTGATCTTATGATTAGCTTTCTTTCAAATACACAACTGGGAAGCTTCCACTATATTATTGCTATGTACACGTTGCGATTGGCGGAAATTTTTTTAGGTTATATTTTAGCAAATGTCCATTCGTTTGCTTCGATGAAGTTAATACAATGCTGGTTTTCATAAGTTGGACCATACATTGCGTCTGCTACTGATTTAAAATCAAATGCTGCTATATTATACATCCTGGACATGTTCTTGACCGCATCTCGTGCTGCGTTTGAAATAAAGTTTATAAACGGCCTGCCGGACGTGTTTTTCCTACCAACTGATGCCATAACCTATTACAGAGCCGACTTTGAATATATTTGTGATTATCGAGTATAATGAGATAAAGTGAACGATCTTGTGTACTAAAATTTAATGTAGTGATCACATAATTCGTTTTCTGTTAGCTTCCAACCTGTCATGCTACAACTTAACGAATAATTATTTAGGTTATAGGTGACGCTAAATTTAGTTCACTTCAATTAAAACATTATTATTCTTGTTTTTATAAGAAGGTCATAACAAAAACTGATGTTATTGTGTAGACATTAACTGGGTGTAATGTTGTAGACCTAGATAGATATAGGCCTATTATTGGTGGATTTTAAATATGTTCAATCTGCAATGTTTTAATTATAATATGTAGGAAAAATATAACGAAATGTTGAGTTCATATCGAAACTGAATTTACAAATAAAACATCATTTCCAGGGATATGAATACCATGCAAATTTCTTTAAGGAACCAAAACACGAAGAAAGTGTTTGAAAAGGATTAAGAAATAAGGTTATGTTTTCGTAACTGTGTCTGTTGAATTTTTATTTTTCCGTTTTGTTCCATGTCCTTTGTATGCCTAACTTTTTAAATTCTCCTTTCATTAAATATGTGGAATGAAATATCAACGTGAAGGAAGGAATCCCTTACATAACCTATTTCTTACCTACAAATCCTTTACTTAAGTCATTTAGGGAGCAGACTTGACAAAGTACTACTTATATGCTTGTATAAGCAAATGCTTATTTGGTTATGAGCACTTGTGAAAAAATAGCACTTATTTCGTTTCTGTGAATACATATTAATCTGTTCTTATTTGAAGTCATACTTCATGAAGCATTACTTGACGCGGTCACAAAAAGCAATACTTATTTCTAGCACTATGAATTGAAAACTGTACTTAAGCACGGATATAAGTAGCACTTATTTAAAGTGCCACTTATATCACAACTATGGATTCCAGCCTTAGTCGTTTTCAAGGCGAGTTAAAGAAATTATTAGCAAAATTAAAAACATTGGTCGGCGAGCCGAAGATAGACTGCGCACGGGCGGGCTAAGCTCGCCCATCTTTCACAGCCACCAGCCGTGTTCGTACGACATGCATATCAATCGTACTACTGACCTGTCTGATGATGTAGGTTGGTCGATATTTCGAACATTTATAAAGAGTAATGTGTGCGAATGGGTGTTTCCGTTTCCCATATAATGGTGGTTTTTTAACACCATATTTGTAATGACAGCACACCTGACTAATTTTCTTTGTATGTGAACTAGGTATGTAGGCAAAAAAAGTCGCTTATTTCCATTTCGTTGTACGTACAACAACGAATATCATGAACAATATGATTAATATTTAGCCTACTTTCCTCTAGTAAATGTAGGTTTATTAAATCGCGTGTCTGTCTTTACGTATGTATATATTTATGTACCAATGCATGTGTGTACGTATTTGTATGTCTGTTTGTCGCCCACTAATAACTTTTCAACCTTTGGACAGAATTGTATCAAAATAAATACGCGTAAGATACTTAGTAACTTGACTTGACTTCTATGTAATTCGTTTATGCCGTGTTTATATTCTCAAATTAGCGGCAAATTCACGTTTTCTATCACACTAGGCGTCTAACTCTATTTTAGATTTTCGTCAAACTCAGTGCACAAAAATACCTAACAAGGTGACTTGATGTGTAAGCACTTAGTTAATGCCGAGTTTACGTTTTCAAAATGGCAGCCATTTTTATAAATTTATCATAACATTTGCTACATGAGGAAATATTATTCCGAATTGTATTAACTTAGTCCACTTATGCTGCATACAAAACTGGGCTGACTTTTGTGAATTTATATCATCCTACGTGTTCACATTTTCAAACTGGCGGCTATTCAATATTATTGATTACATGACATATGTAATGAAATATTTTTCTGAATTTCATCACACTTGGTTACAGCCGACCTCCGTAGCGTAGAAGGTTAGGCGCCGGTCTACAGTGCGAGACATTCTGGGTTCGAATTCCGGGCAGGACATGGATGTCGTGTTGTCCATTCACCTCATTTCACCCTCACCGGCTCTTAGTACCTCGTTTATAAAGGGCCGTAAGACCCTCTCACCACCATATAGCTGCACGTGTACTACATATAAAGCTGACTTGACTTGTGTGTATTTTCGTTAATTCTGTGTTCACATTTTCAAACTGGCAGCCAGTTTTATGTTACGAGAATAATTTGACATATGTTAGGAAATATTTTTCCTTATTTCGTCAAACTTGGTGCACATATACTTCATGCAAAGCTGACGTTACTTCTGTGTATTTGGTCCGTCTTGTGATCGTATTTTCAAGATGGTGGAAATTTTTATATTTCTAGCATAATGTGACATGCCTGAGAAAACTTTTTTTTCTAATTTCAGTTATTTTATTTATGCATGGATGTGTGTGCATGCGTGCATACGTATACAGATATAGGATTTCCACAACAAAAACGCTTAATAAGCACACCACGCGAATCCTGGGCTATATCGTACACGAACATATTAGAAGCGAAATGTCGTACGACGACATTTCACGTTCAAAACGTGACAACACTAACATACAGAAAGTCCCCTCTTTCGCTCCACTTCCATGTATTATTTTATGTCTGTTACAATCAGTAAACGTTAATTCGTGTTTGAAGTGCTAAGGACTTTCACCAGCAATAATAATCTGCAGGTCAGAGCAGTAGTAGTAAGATCAGTAAGATATCTATGGAGCGCAAGGGGGAACTAACTACATTGTCATGCTGCCACTTTGTTCATGTAATATGTCGTCGTACAACATTTTGCCGCTAACATTTTCGTCTCCAAACGTCTTAATTATGCGTTATCTTAATTGGACGTTCTGTGTATATAGTACATAGTAAGCTGGCTTTCCCTTTGTGTATTTCGTTCATCCTTTGTTCATATTTTCAAACTGGAGGCCATTTTTATATTTTAATATAATATGACATACTTGTGGAAATATATGTTTCAATTTAATCAAACTTAGTTTACATATACAACATAATAAGCTGACTTACTTTTCTGTTCCTCGTTCATCATATATTCATATTTTTAAAGCGGCTGCAATTTTTAAGTTTTCTTAGCATAATATTACTTATGGTGGAAAATAAATTTCTGGATTTCATCAGACTTTATACGCATATACTAAATACTTATCTGAATTCACTTTCGTGTATTTCGGTCATCCTGTGCTCTTATTTTCAAATTGGTGTATTTTTATATTTTTAGCATAATATGACATATCTGAGGAAATAATTTTCTAAATTTTATCAAACGTTGTAGGCCATATTTTCAAATTTGCGGATTATTTTTTGTAACACATATTGTCTGGAGAATCCTTTTTGAGAATTTCATCAAAATTGGTATACAAAACCCTAACGAAGATGACTGGTCCTTTGTTACAGTTTCTTCATTCTATGTTCGTATTTTCGAAATGGAGGATGTTTAAATATATTTAGATGAAATGACTAATCTAAGGTACCATTCTTCAGAACCACTTTATACCCGGTAGACCTACACTTACAGGGGCAACATTTGGTGCCACGGGGGGGGGGGTAAATGCCCCCCCCCTGGATTTAGAATTTTATGTGTATAAATATATTGTTTGTATTTTTAAATTTAAATAATGCTAACTTAAGCACATAAAACAGAAGATTTATTATTAAAGTATCTAATTTATACATGCTTAATTAATAAAAAAGATGCAGCAAGGTCACTGTTGCCGGAAAACAAAATCTTGCCCACCCCCCTAGAAAAACCTGAAATGACGGCCCTGCACCTACAGCGCATATCAAGGTGAATGGCTTTGTGTGTTTCTGTAATTTTTTATTATTATTTTCTAAATTGTGGACATTAAACACGTTACGATCACACGGGATATCTAAGGAACCTATTTTTAAAATAAAATAAAACCATTACTCTCCGATAGTGATTATTAAAAGTTAACTAGACGTTTATGTATCTAGTTTATGTCGTGTTCATATCACTGAAGTAGTAACCATTTAAAAATATAGGCCTATTGATCACGCTTGATATCTGAATGGCCATTTTTCAGAACTTCATAAAACTATACACTTATAGTTGTAAGTAAATTGGCCTTACTTTTATGTATTTTGTAAATGCCGTGTTAATAGTTACAAAGTGGAGTGGTTTCAAAATTCTTTATCTCATAAGATACATAAATAAACTGTTAATTGTAATCTCATCTTACTCGGTGGATATGTAGTTCTTCTTAACATAGTTAAATGTTGTGTTTTATAGAGTATTAATTTTAAAAAAGATATTTCCCTTCGAACTTTTTTTTTAACCATGCGACATCTGGGACTTATTTTCCGAAGTATCTTCAGACTCGGTTCACATTAAGAACTAAGTAATACTAAGTAGGCTAAGGTTACGTGAATTGTAACTTGTTGGTTCTTTATGTGTTTTTGTTTTGTAATATACATCCCTCAATTCTAAGATTTTCCATCATGCATACATAATTTTAATATATAACTTATTTAAGTTATGTCAAAAAGTACATGCGCGATAGAAAGCTAAATAAATAAGTTACATAATGTATTATTCAACATTGACTTAATTAGTGTTTGTTGTACGCCCACCATGTAAGAAGAGAGCATGAAAATAAATTGTTATTTTAGAAGTGATGCACACATGTATATAGGATGCTAAGCAATTTCCAAATTCGTTCTCTCGTGGTCACTTGATTGCTCTTAAAGGTGTTAAAGGTTTAAAACAACTAAAGAAATGTGGTATTTCTTACTTGACTCTACGTTTTACGTTATAAGGTAACTTCTTTTCAAAGTACAATCTTTACTGTTTGAATTAATGAATCAGTATAAAATGTATTTAAGTGTTTGTACAACTGTTGCTAATGTTAATTATTCCCTGTTTATTTAGCAAGAAAAACGTTTTATGAAATACTTTATAACATTACTTACGCCAATAATGGGACGTCTGTTTTGTGTAGTTTTGTGTCCGTAGAAATACAGGTTGAACAGTATTTTGGATTACCTGGAATTGGGATATTGTAAAACGTAGTGAACATTGCAATTGATTCGTGGGATGCTATACCTCACCACAGAATGCAACCGTTTTACCGTGCTATGTCACCTACTTTTACACCATCCGAGTCACAACTCTTCGATGAATAAAACTATCGAAAGCGCATCACTGCGACACGTCTATTTGTTTGGTTACCCGCCTTGCAAGACAGTCAGGGGCGTCATTTAAGGGGGGCAGGGGGGCAAATGCCCCCTTCCCTTGCATTTAGAATTTTAAATGTATAAAATATATTTTTGTATTTTGTTATTTAAATAATGCTAACTTAAGCACATTAAACCGAAGTCTAATCATTGAAGTTTCTAATTTATACATGCTTAATTAATAAAGAAGATGTAACATGGTCAATGTCACCGAAAAAAAATCTTGTCCCCCCCCCCAATAAAAACCTTAAATGACGCCCCTGAAGACAGTCACAATGCCTGTATGTGTTTCAGGCGATACATTTTTTGAATTTTAAATGGCAAAAATTTGGCATGCCATTTTCTCGAATACGGTTCACTCTAGAACTTTTCGACAAGACTACCTTTTTATTACACTTTTGCACCTGGTCAATGATGTTCTGTATTACAACATGAAAAACAATGACGTGTTCCAGAGTTGCAAGCCAAAACAATACCTTGTACCCTATTTGAACAATGAAGTGTCGGTGAGATTAACAAACATAATTTCTAAGAGTGAAGAACTGACGTTGTTGATACAGTTCTCAGAGTATCGTTGTTTAATATGTAGTAGTTTTTGAGATATTAATTAATTGGTCATTCGCAAACTTATTTTCAGGGTAGCATTACTCCCACTATATGCACTGTGACTGCTACAGACTTCCAAAATTTCACAAACAAGTGTAACACATTTCTAATAAGATGTTTATTTTCGATGTACCACTTTGTTACGTTTATAAATAATGTATTATGGTTTATCAAAAGTAACCTATTATAGTTCAGCAGAATTTAATAGTCTTTGCAGTGATATTAAGAGTGTAAAAGAAAAAAAATAAGTAAGAATTATGCTTAGTTCAGTTCCAAAAGCAATGAAGGTAAGTTGGCCATGTTTCACAAAAATAATTATGTCACGTAGCCACGTCTATTAGCTCTCGTGTTGGAATAAATTTTATGGTAGCCAATATCAAACAAAGGTAATGTTTTATGTGCAAAATAAAAATAATAAATGTGCTTCGGTTCACCTTCCCAAAGATCAATTCCAACAAAGTGCATTTTGTAAACAGCGATACAAATACCAGAGTAGTTGTGGCAGCAAAATATATTGTTAACAAAAAAATTAATATAAAACAGAACAAATTTTTACATCTAACAGTACACTGGGGAAAATAATTAACTCTACCACGTAATAGTATAGAACATTTCCAGTCCTTTAAATAAATAATGCTCACCTGAAATTGTTGTGTAAAATTACGGCAAATTACAGCAAATCGTCTATACAATCCAAAAATATCACTTTTTTTTTTTAGCGAAGTGAAAGCTACTCTGTTCAGCTGTGTAAATTTTCGCGAATAGATTATGATTATGTCTTCAATCATGACTGAAGCTCAAATACTTGCTATTATACGCTTGTACGAATAAAAAACTGAGACAATTAAGGGGATGAAACGTTTGAATGTGTAAAGTATACAAATATTGTATAAAAAATTTACACCCGTAACATTGTAGTTTTAACAACACAGTACACATTATTTTTAATATACCTGATGTTTCATCACTCCTATGCAGGCCTATAATTTGTCTCGAATGAATCTAACTGTTTCAATCGTGTAGTCGACAAGGCACTTGCTAAGTACCCTGGAGTCGTTGTTTTATGTCTCAACTATGTGTGTATTTTATCACCGTGCTAAATTGGCCCTTTCATGTAAATAAATTTTACAATGAACTTGTATGTATTTTTTTTGTTAAACTAGTTATTTTCTTCAATTTATCAGCAACTGATTTTTTCTTAAATGTTAATAAATCTGTTCTCAATAATATTAAAGTAAACTTACAAGTAGTTTCATTGAAAGCCTGTATAATACATGAGAACCACCTTTTTTTTCAAACCCATTTTATTAAATATTAATTTTTGATATTACAACCAACATATATATTTATTGGTTAAAAATCATGTACGCTTCCGAATATCTTTCTTCATATTTTCAGCTCAAGAGAGTTTTTTTTTTGGCAAATTTTAGTAAAATATCAACGAGTGTGTTTATTTAGTGCAGTACCTAACCCTGCAGAACACTTAACGTCAATACTAGGGTATCGTGATACGTAACATGTGGAATTATCAATACATTTTTGAATGATGTGCAAGAACGACGTGTATTAGGCCCACCAAAATTAGTTTCATTCTGACACAATTAAACTTTCTACAACAATGTAATGTAAAAAGTATGATTTTGGTAAAGATTTCTTAACTCTCTGTCATTGTGTTTATAGTAAAATTTTTATCCAGATTTAGCCCGATTGTACTGACGAATCAGGATTTTAACGTTACTATAGCACACACGAACTGAAATATGAGTGAAGTGAGAAACTCCACTCGAGTCACTGAGGTAGACTGGAGTTTAGAAACTGGATTGATCAATTTGCTTGAAACACCTATCGAAATGTACTGAACGAACACGAAGCAGTTGTCATATTGAATGACTTGGTTTTACGCAGACCACAGACATTGACATTGTTATGCACAACAAATTGAAACTTTTATTTATAGAAATATTCGGAATATGAAAATAAATTTAATTTAATAAACAGTTTAATTATTTTAACATTATATATAATATATATGTGTATGTTCTGTAGATTACTGTTCGGATAAAATATGTCTCTATACAATGTTTATTCCGGATTTATTCAATATTCACATTACATTCCCTCCATGTTAGCTCCAGTCCGAATTTATTCCAAAAATATTATTTAAATTTAACCAAAATATATTACTTGGATTATAATTTCGTATGTATGTTAGCTGTGGCTTTTTGTAAAACATGAATTTTACTACCAAACATTTTTATTTAGTTCTGGTTTAATGTCAGTGTGTTGGGCTTATTGTTAATTTTGCATACATTACATGCATTAATTGTTTTATTTCTTCGCAAAAAAAAATACAAAGGCTGATTTAAGTATAACGCGTAAACAGTTGTTATTTTATTGTTTCTAACTTCTTAATACAAAACACAAGAATAGTATACCTTTATGATTCCAGTGATAAAATAAGTTAACCTTTTAAACAATCTTATTTATTGATTTTGAAATACGGTTTATGCAGATGAATTGTAAGGCTAGCAATCACATAAGATGAAATACAATACATAGTTTCTCAAGAAACAATACTGCCTAAGACACTTTTGACATTACTTCTGATAATGATGATTTTATAACGCAAAGCAACTTCGTTAAAATTTTGTGTATTAGTCCACGCATTAAAATAACACATCCATCGCTATTTATACAGTACAAGAGAACTAATATTTATTTTTAACACGTTATTCTAGGTAAGAAATAAATTTCACTCAAGTTTCAAAGGTGGAATTATCAAGTAACATTATTAAGGCATGATGTGTATTTCCTATCTTGAGTGGTTGAGGTGAGTGCAGTAGATTCAGCATTAGACGTACCGAAAATGTATCTTACTCTATGTATAAATCGGTGAGAATGTGAAAATACAAACACCCGTACGTACGCTTCATTCACTACGCAGTGGTGCCAAATATTTTGTAATATTCAATATTCTGGACCGTATTGTATACGTTAATTAATATCGGTTATGTATATATATATCCTATATATAAAAGTAACCGTAGAACATTTTTTAGGGAAGTGAAACATAAAAACGTACGTGCCAATATTTTGACTTCATTTATTAACATTAGATAGTGACATTTGACATCAAGTTATTAAAATCTGTGAATACCAACAAATTGCTGCCAATTTAAAGCACAATAGCTATCAACATTTATTAAATATTTTCAACAATTCAATATTCTTTTATATTACGTTTACTTTTAATTAATGTTCTTTAGCTGGTGTAGATGCTAGCAAAGAAAATTTAACGACATAAAGATTTAACTGTAAGGTAAAAAATTATTGAAATACATGTTTGATAAATCCCAATTTTATAGCTGTTGTTGCTAGTAAGGCTAAATAATTAATATGTTTATAAAGCCGCCACTCCACTAATTCAGTTTCAATGGTGTGACATAGTTAATTTTTTATTAAGTGTGTGAGAATTGATAAAAAAATTTATTATAACTTTAGATAACGTGAAACTTAATCAGTCAGTAGCAGTATCATATAGGCTACTGTTACGATAACTTGTAGATCAATAACTTGTGTAATTCCCTGTCGTAAATACAAAGACGAATTCTGATAACTGTGTGTCACAGGAACTGTCTGATATTATACAAAATTATTTTCACTGATAGTAAATATACATTTGTAAACATTACATGTTTATCTGATGACTGATACGCTCACATTGTTCACAAACACCCGCTTGAGAATTGATTTTGTTGGTAAAGGTATCATATTCGATGTCAAAAATATGTTAAGGGCTTTTTAGGAACTAACGAGTTTAACCATAATATAACAAACATGAAAAATTAATATAAGGAAAACCTTAATATTAATTTATGTTAGAAACACATTTGAGGCAGTTTACCATCCCAGACCATACGGTGGGAATATACACTGTAAAAAAGTGTAAATATGCGTGTACAAATAACTGGTAATTTTACATTTTTGTACGTGTAATTATGGGATACACTGACAGTAAGCGTAATAATACACTAATGTTCTTACTGATCCAAAATATGTATAAATAGGTTTGATTAAAAAGCACAAATGTATAAATAAATTTACTAGAAACTTTAAGTAAAATTAAATTTGTAATGTATGTGTAGAAATACACTGATATATTGTGATATAACATGTAAGTTTGTGTTTTGTGACCGCACTTCCCTTGTATAAATACACTAATTTCTTAGAAATGCATGTTCTTAAAATAGATACACTAATTTCATAAAAATATATGTTTCACAGTGTAGTTTTTAAACGGCAATATATTTATATATTTACTCTAGCAATTTGTGTACGGATACCATCATTCAAGTAAAATATTTAAGCGTATTTCATAAAGGAAGATTAAACAATTTTACTATCTCTGACGTACATGTTCACAAATTTATAAAAACATTTGTACTAATACCCAAACATATATTTAATTTCTATGCGGTTTTCACGTAGATTTTCAGTTAATATTGTGCGAAGCCTGTCACCGTGTTTGTGAACTACAGCCTTATAAATTTGAGTTTCACTATGTTCATCCCAAACAGTTTTGTCTAACGAAGTTTCAGTCTTCTTACACAAAATTATTGTTTTTAAATATAAACTTACTGGACACCTAAGCTGTCAGTACGGCAGTTGACTTTGTATACTAAGCTTGAACTGCCCAATTACCAGGTCGTGCTATTAGGCCTATTACTTGCACGGATCAGCAAAACTACGCATAGTAAGAAAGAAGAAAAGAGTTTTCCCTTGTCATGTGGTGATCAGTGTGCTGAAATAATAAAAGAAAGCGCTTAAACAACTAGTCAAGAAAGCTAGTTAGTCTGGATTGAATAGATACCAAGTCACAAACTGCAATTGTCATCAGTCATTGGTTGTTCCGTACTGATGGTCCTTGACAGCTAACACAAGAGTCGTGGGCTCGAATCCTCGCAGGGTCAGGAATTTTCGTTAGGAGAAATAACTGTAAGACATTAACGCTACTATATAAGTTACAAACTACTAAGCAAATAAATTATATTCCATATATAATTAACGAAACTTTGAAAGTAATTTTTTTCCTTTGAATCATGTGTTATTTAACACAAGATTGTGTTAAAATACACGTACCGTGGCATTGTTATTAAACATACATTTTATTGTATCTTTACAGTTATACTCGGTAAAAAGACACGGACATAAGTCCTGTAAAATTACACGAACATGTGTGGAGATTGTGCTAATACGTACATTCATATAAAATGACACAAGACATTTTTACAGCGATCATTTTATTTGTTTCAGCCGTAGAGCTGAAAAAACTGATATACTTACTGGTTGACGTAGACTGCTGTGTCTTATTGTACTTTTCGCTTTGTTTAAAATTACTTGCGTTTTAAACATCTTACACGAATGGTTTCGTCGCGTGTTTATGAAACAATTACAATTTAATAACTGGTTGTGAGAATTCTCTGTAAACCACAAAAAAATAGGTGAATCTGTATCATATTTTTCTGGCAAACTAAAGTAGTGTTTTGACTTTAGGACTAATAAAGTGTCCGATGGAGTTACACTCATAACACTGTAAAATAAATGTTGTACTTTTACAAAGAAAATCCTTGGAAACCCTGTTGCCAAATAAATTCCTTGTAAAACTATAATGGTTGTCCTTGTAATAAAACACAAAGTATATGTTTGTACAATTACAAGGACTAGCCTTGTAGCTGTACTTTCAATAAGGAAAATAATAAATTAAAATGTTCAGTTTACTCCATAAATAACACTGAACTTATTTATTAAATAACTTTTGAATAATATACATTAAACTATTTTGAAAAAAAAAAAAAGAAATCTCGGGAGGTGCTCAGTTTCGAACCATTCTCCCCACTCTTACCAACTATGCATTTTACCACTGTGACTTCTCTAGCCCTTAATCTTTATTTATATGTATACATTCAATGTACTGTTCAGTAATAATTCTTTTCTTTCAAACCACATAGTCAATATAAACATTCACTTTATTCTAGAAAAATACTTTTCAGAGGTTGTGATATTTGCATAAGTAATTTCCTGCGAACTTACGAATTTTTGTAGGCTAAACATTTTAAATTTTTTTAGCAAAATCCTTTTAACATTATTAACTAATAATTTTACAAGGAAAATTTTTCAATATTTACAAAGTTTGTACAACTTCGAAGAAGTGTCTTGTCATATTTTACAAAACAATTTACAGTACAAGAACTATTGGTATAGGTACAAAGAATTCCTTTGTAGTATTACAAAGTTTACCTTTGTAACTTTATAAACTAATGATTTTACAAAGAATATATTTGTACGTATACAAGGATTTTTAAAAGTTCAATGAAAATCCTTTTAAATATTACAAAAATTGTTTTAGAATGTAGTAGAATAATAAACTGAAAGTAGGCCTAAACAATGATGAAACTTATACAACTAAATGCATGAAAATGTATGAGCATAAAATAAGAATATTGCTTTTCTGATTTTTTTTAATATGTTATCTTAAAACTGTCATAACAAAATCACATGAATTATATAGGCAAATAAAACCTTTGGACATGCTATAACCTCAAATGTTTTCGCCATGCGGCAGTAATATAATGCATTAAGTAGCTCTGTCTAACGCTAAAATTACTGTAACTCAGTTTGATATTGTAAAGAAACTGCGATCCGACCACAACCTACGAGCTTAGGCCTATATTAAACATAGTTTCAAGTAACTTGAAAGAAAGTGTGTTATATTCTTTACGTCATATGTGCCGATAGCGTACAAATTTAATGTTCTTTACACCGAAATAAAATTTTTCTTGCGCTTCATTATTGTGTTTGTATATTTTAATAATTTTGAGCCTTCTAATTTCATCAATACAATAGTCACCGTTTTGGATAAAACTCTTTCGAACTGTCAGCAAAATCTTCGATTCCTTACTAGTCCCAACAACAAGGAATTTATCCTTATAGCATTTTAGTTCTTTGTTATCTCACGCCGTCACTATGTCAATATAAAGTGTATAGTCAATCTGTAAAATATTTTCCAATGGTGACGAGTTTAATTTCATGCGATCATGCTGAAACTATGTTTTGCTGCACTTACTAAGTAAGAACAAGCTAGAACTTCCTTGATGATGTCGACATTACGCAACTTAATATGCGACACATTAAACAGCTGACGCAGTCTCACGAATTTATTACGCGGAAATTAAAGAGTTGAAACGAAAAACTTACTCTATAAGAAGCTATAACTAATTTTATATTTGGCATCGCACAGCAGAAATTCGTAGAACATAATTCAATAAGAAAGTACTACAAATTGTCAGCAACCCTAATGCCCCAATAACGATATAGTGGTAAATTTTACAATGGTAACGAGTGCGTGTTACATGACAATACGCTTGGCGTGGTTCAGGTGGATACGTAAGCCAGAAATATCGCAGTGATTTATTTTAATTATATTTAAATTATTTCCGCAGACAAATTAATTTCCACCCATTGTGGTTACACATATTGTAGTGATGCATAATTAATTAAATTGATCATGAAGGCCTGCGTTTATTCACAATTAATGTGTAACATGTATAAGTTAAATTACGTAATAAAAATATAGGTCAAGTGTGTTGAACGTGCGGTAATTAACTGGCACAGTAGTGTATAAAGTAACTAATAAATTATAGAAACGTAGTGAAAATAACGTAACTATCCTAAACTGAAACAGCACCACTCGCTATAACAGCAAATAATAAAGCTTCAGAAGCGCTCGCTGCGTTGTTTGTCTCTTTGTTTACATATTTACTCATGCCTCTTCGTAAACACGTCATTGGCCTGAAAATATAACTACAAGCTAAAGCTGAAGAAAATATCGTAATGCATATTCAACTCATGGCAATTTCTTACGAAGATGGTGTAACTTAATGAAGTATTATAATATCCAGTGCAATATTCGAAAATATTAATAGGAATACAATACACTTGAGCAAAATAAACCTTCTACGAGATTAGATATAGGCCTACGATAGCTTATGTAGCTGTACACAGCAAAAACTAGAATTTGCAGCACAGACCAAAATAAAAGTACTCACTGGTCGTTAAAATATAGTAAACAATTACATTTTCTAGGTCATAGGCCTGTATTTAAAACATTTACACCTATTCCTGAATACCTTATATTTCTAATTAAAAGTGGGATTTGAATGTATCTACGATTGCGTGTTTCTGGACATAATTAATTTAGAATAGCTGAAATACTGGAAACCACTCGAAACGTTAAAACGCTATCATTTAAACTACTTAGATTTTGCCTATTTTATTGTTTGAGGAGTACCTAATTATATTAGGCGTGACTCTCAAAAATTCTGCAGGTGTGAATAAAAAATTATATTGTGGCTAAACTATTCTAGTTTACGTTTATGTACATCGTGTATTGGTTGAATATGCTTACATGCTTACACGCAGATGTGTACATATATATATAATTTTCAAGTGTCCAATAAGCTACGAAACCCTGAACTGCTTGCAGCTTTAAGGCATAGGCTAACCTAGTGGCCGAGTAAACTTGATTACATAATTGTACCTGTTCCAGCAGGCCGCTTAATCTAATCGCGTGTTGAAAGTAATATTGACATCAAAATATAGCCATTGATGTATAAGGCAATATATACGTTTAATAAATACTTTGACACGAACCTATAAATAATTAAATCATAGGAGACGTAAACTGAAACATCCAAACATGATAAATTCTGTACGATTTTCCAGTACAAACAGCCCTATATTCACAAATTTAAGTAAAGGACAGCTTTCCAACGAAATAACACTAAATAAGTAAATCCTAACAAAGCCTACCAATTGGAAAATGGACCTTTGGTTTTTGTTAATAGTAAGTAAAATAGCAAACGTATGACTTATTTCTCATGTATGTGTCATGAACGAAAATAGCAACTCTATGTTGCAACAAAAATAACCAAAGCTAATATATTATCAAAGAAAAATTAAAATTTTAGTCTTAAGCACATATTATAACTCGCGATCATTTACACGGTAACTGCTATAAACAGTATGAATAAAAACTTGAAGCATGCAAAACTAATCCATAAAATATAAATGTAATAATTCATTTATGTAATTTTTATGGAACTGGGAATCATATAACGCCACTTCTGACTCGAGCTGCCCAAAAATAATCTTAGTTGAATGAGCAAAATTTACTAAAATCGGTGTTTCCATATCATACACTAATTAGACAAGCCGCAGACTCAAATAACTAAGCAATAAATTATTTTGTTATTTATAGCAGTAAAATATTTGAATGTTTCTGTGTGATTTGCGCAGTGCCCTAAAATGCTTAAACGTGTAAAGCATGAAGATGAATATATTTCTTTAAGCTGTTCTAATGTTCTCTCTACTTACTTTAGATAATAACTTTAAATTTACAAATAGCTAGCGACAAAATTTTTATATAACTGTCTGATATCAAGCACTCTGCGCTTTTTTAAATTAGGCCTACAGGTAATTTTTTATCAATTACTTTATTCTTTTAAAATTTTATTTATACTGAATTTTTGGACAACCTATCACTGTTTACCAAAATTGTTTATTTTTAGATTATTTTCAACATTTTAGTTCAGATTGCTGCAAAAGCGTGTTTTTTTTTACTTTTTTGACTACAATTTTTATTTGATCGTATCATGCTCTGCGCTGATACTATGATAGCGATCATTCTATAGCCTATATGGAAAACCAGATTAATTCTTAGAAATGTAAAACATTTTTGAATAAATGTGCTATGAATTAAAGCTTCAGTATTGTAATATAATAGTAATAGGCTTTAATTTCATTATGTTTCTGTTTTTCCTAAGTGGCTTAATATACGTGTGATGAAAACAAAAGCACACATGTTAAGATACCTGTAGGTTAGAAGTAACTGTAATATAGCCTACATGTACATTTATATTTATTTGTTTATTCATGTGTCTAGGGCCTTTATTTATTTATTGTATCTAATGATTACCTTTACATTTGTTCATAAAAGTTATCTAGCCGCATAAATTATATAAATGTTATCTCAATTAAGAACACGGCTAAAGAATATGTATAATATTATTTGCAATTTCATTTTCTTACATGCAAAATGCACATTAATCATAAGAGTTACAAATAAATCAGGCTCACAAAATGACCAACAACTACGGCAAAATTTCACATATAGCGTCTCTCTCTCTCTCTCTCCCCCTCTCTCTCTCTCTCTCTCTCTCTCTCTATATATATATATATATATATATATATATATATACACACACACACATGAAACTCCCAATGTTAATTTTTGGTAAGACATGTTACAATGAATAATTTATGATGATTGTAACTGCGCGGCTAGTAGGCCTAATTTTTCTTGTTTTCTACGGTGTATTTCGTTGTCACAGTGTAATTGGTTCATGATTTTGAAAATGATTATTCGAATGCATAATTGTGCAGCACGAATATACCTC
The DNA here is from genome assembly GCA_003012365.1 of Medauroidea extradentata. Classification (NCBI taxonomy): domain Eukaryota; kingdom Metazoa; phylum Arthropoda; class Insecta; order Phasmatodea; family Phasmatidae; genus Medauroidea; species Medauroidea extradentata. The sequence continues at coordinate 89,564 of PNEQ01071228.1, forward strand.
TGTGATTTATGTGAGTTGTGCACTGCATAGCAGAGAGAAAAGTTCCTACGATAAGCGGGTAAGATTTATAACGACATAACCTATGTACGGCGGACTCATGCGAACCCAAACAGTAGGAAGCTAGCAAGCATGCAGCACGAGCTGGTGGCAATGGTGCGACAACATTGTGTATGTAGCGCTCACCTCGTGCCGGAGAGCATGGCGCTGGTGCAAGGTGGCATGAACGAACTCGGCAACGGTCTAGAATAGTCCCCAGGCACGAACGAACGTCACACGCGAGCGCTTTCACCTACGGACTGTTCGAGCGCTGGTAACCGGCCCGTTTGAAGAGCGCCTCGCGTGGCGCGCGCGAACAATGTTGTGTCGCCGGCGAATCACAGAGCGAGATGATCTGTCCCCTGCCCGCCGCAAAATGGCGGACCTCCGCCCTTCTCAGACAACCCCTCACCTAGAGGCGCGCGCATGCAAGCGCCACGTAAAGTGCACTTTGAAGCTTCTCATTTTCATTAGCTTTATAGCACCTATCTGAAATTAATAACAGTACTAAGACGTAGCGAATGACGTACAATTATAAAAAAATTCATGAAGTTATGTCAACACCAATTGTCTTCGCCCCCTCCGAAATGGAGATACCCAAATGTGACATTATAAATACATGTAATTTACAACAGTATTGTGTGTAGGTCTATATATATATATATATATATATATATATATATATATATATATATATATATATATATATATATATATATAAACACTCACACATATTTTAACGGCAAACAGCGGACGGACTATATCAGACCAACAAAAAATCGAAGTGATTAAAAGCCACTCCATTTTCATAGGAATCGAAGCAAATGAATTAGGGCATATTTAAGAATCTCAGAACCTTATATTAGTGAAAGGAATAAATGTAAGAGGATCTGTACAGACCCCATATTTTGATGATTTGTTCGATCTATATTAAAGTAGGCCTAATATTCTTATTCCAAAGAAATGTTTGGATTAAAATAAACATTATTTTCGTCATCGTTATCGCTCTGCCCGCAGACTCAGCATAAGGATTCAACTTAAAATGTTTAGGCCTAGCCTATATAAGTTATTATATGCCCACTCAAAAAAATATAGACTTGTCCTGACAGTGATATATTCTGTATCCTTGTAAGAATTTTATTTATTTATTTGTTTATTTTTGCTTTTTGTGCAGAATTACGGTACCAGCACCATAGCAAAAACTTGTGCACAACATGGCTTCCAGAAAAAAATCTGTTAACTAATATGTTGTCTGACATCGCACGTTTAAGCGTGTGGTACGAAAAATGGTTAGCATTACAAGTTTCTAGATTAACATTCCAGTTCACTATGTCTTGCGCGATGAACCATGAGCGAAATTTTGTTTAGCAGTCCTGTGAAACATTCCTTATCTGACGTACAACTTTTTGTTGGCTGTGCCAGGATTTTCAAGTTGCTGTTTGGTCAATTATGTGACTCTTGAGTAACCGCCGCGAAGGCTATATAGGCCCTAACTTATATGCTTACTTGAAAGTTGTAAGAATTATGGGGTTTTTAAATTGTGGTAGGCTCCCTATGGGAAAATAATTTAGTTGATATAACAACATATATAAACACTTCAAATAGTTTAAACGCTTATTTAAAAACTGCTTAATTTACTGAAAAATTCGGCAGAAGCAAAGCTAGTATGCCTGCAGGTATAATGAACGTGCTGCTCGCACGACTTCATACTACTTCACAGCCACCCATAACGGCCACAAATTCAATGTGGGTATCTATACGACAGAGTAGAGAAGCGTTGTTTAAAGATTGCGGGATAGAAACTGACAAGCCTACTTTCCTCAAAGAAGGTGAAAATTAACTCTAAAAGTTAAAATCGTAGGCGTACACCTGGGAATAGACTATTAAATAATATTAATAATAAATCAGATTTATCTTGTGATATTTTCTAACATCATGTACCATTAATAAAGAAAACAATTAACAATTAAGATTATACATATTAAATTGATATTATATCTGTCCTGTAGTAGTAGACATATAGGCCTATGTATTAAAAATTAATTGTTCATGTCGTAAAAACTTCGAAGTTGGGTGGTGTGGTAAATATTACGAAACATATGACGTAACAACATAAAAATAATGTTACCTTACTTAGGCCTAGTAGTAGGATTGGTACAGAGTCTGAAGAAACGTTTAAAATGGTCCTCAGATACTTCATGCCATAAAAAAAATTCAAAGGACAACAGTTTTTAACAACTGTATATACGCTATGAACAAAACAAATAAAACTTGGGTCGCAGTATTTGGTACTATGTTATACACGTTCATATGGAGTTAGATGACATTCTATTAGATTGTTCTTTAGATATCGCATGTAATAAACTTTTTTTTTTAATTCCGCCACGCTAGGCCCTATAGCTAACTGATAACACAACGTGAAGAAAATACATGCAGGTCGTGTCACTTTACTTCGAATGATAGACTATGTGTACCGAGTTTAAATAAATTTTGAAAAATGTTTATTCATGTAGGCCTACCTCGTGTGATATGAAACTACTTTAACTGTTACCATTTAGATAATATTAAAACGACTTAAACAAAACACATGAAAGTCAAATTAACTTGGGGTCGCAGTTTGCGCAGTGGCAAGAGCACCTGCCTTCGGGTTCGATTCCTGGAGGAGTCAGTCCCAGGAATTTTGAAGGTGGGAATCGTACCGGACTATCGGGTTTTCTCAGGGATCTCCCGTTTCCCCTGCCCCTTCATTCCGGCGCTCCCCCTGCTCTCATCAAGTCACCCCTCACCAATGCTTAAGACCTAGATGTTTAAGTGCTGAGCAAAATCTCATCACCCCATCTCAAATCAACTTACTCAAATGGCCGACATTTATAAAAAGTGTAACAGGGCATGTACAAAAACGTAAAAGCCAAGGCACGTTGTTAAGTAGCCAACTAGTAGGCTATAGGCATATCATGTTTCTGAGTATGAATAGTTCTGAAAAATTGTTAGCATAGGTAACTCGTGTGATAAGAAAACTAATGTTAAAATAACCTCCATTTTTAAAACTCGAATACGGAATGAACAAGAAACAAACGTCAAGTCAACTTGAAAAGTGATATAAGTGTACCAATTTTGATGAAATTCGGAAGCTATTTACTTAGATAGGTCATATTATAATAAAGTGAATGCATAGCATATGACCACCGTTTTGAAAATATTAACATAGGATAATTTTAATACGCATAATTTAAGTCAGCTTATTAAGTGACATGTGTTTACCCAGTTTCATAAAATTGAGGAAAAAAATTTCTGATGTCATATTATGCTAAAAATAGAAAAATTACCGCTATTAAGAAAAAACGCAGGAAGAACGAAATATGCAGAAGTCAAGTCAACATCTAGATATGTGTAGGCCTATGTGTGCTGACTTTAATAACATTTGGAAGAAAAGTTTCTTCTGCTATGTCTGATAATTTTAATGTCTAAAAATGGCTGCCGCTTTGAAAATATAATCATAAGGTGAACAAAAAAAAAAAAATTCAAGTCTACTGATCAAGAAGTAGCCTATATGTGAACTAAGATTTATAAAAATTGGAAAAATATATTTTTTTTCTAAAAAAACTATTTTAAAAAATCCGCATTTACGACAGTCTAAACACAGGATAAACAAAATATGCGAAAGTAAAAAAAAATTCACTAACTAGTCTGTGTATAGGACCTACTAAATTTTAAGAAATTCATAATAAAACTTCCTGAGATATTAGGCCTACAGTGTGCTGAAATACAAAAATTGCCGCCGTTTTAAAATACTGCCATAGGCTGAACGAAATACGCAAAAGTCAAGTCAACTTAACAAAGTACATGTGTACCAATTAACGAGCATCAGAAAATATTTTTTCATATAGAACGTCATACTATGCTAATAATATTTTATATAACTGGCCGCCTTAAGAAAGTATGAACACAGGATGGACGGAAGTACACAAAAGTCAAGTCCGCTTGCTATGCAGTAGCCTACATCTCTATTAAGTTTAATGAAATTCGGAAAAATATTTCCTGAGATGTTATATAGGCCTAATGCTAAAAATACAAAAATGGCCACCATTATGAAACTATGAATAAAAGATGAACAAAATACCCAAAAGTCAAGTCATTTTTGTATGTAGTATATGAGCATTTCGTTTAGCGAAATTCTGGAAATTATTCCTTCAGGTGTCATATAATGCTTAAAATATACTAGTCTAATGGTCGTCCTTAGTTTTCAAAACATGAACACAGAATGAACTAAATAGGGCCTACACAAAAGTCAAGTCCACTCGCTGTGTAGTATATGTGTACGAAGTTTAAATAAAGTAGGGAATATATTTCTTGCTATATACAGGAGCGTCCTTTGGGGCCACGGGGGGGGGGGGGGGACGCCCCACTGGATTTAGAATTTTATGTGTATAAATATATTTTTTGTATTTTTAAATTTAAATAATACTAGCTTAAGCACAACTAATTGAAGTTTTATTATTAAAGTATCTAATTTATACATGCTTAATTAATAAAAAAGATGCAACAAGGTCACTCTCACCGGAAAACAAAATTTTGCCCCCCCCCCTCCAAGAAAAACTTGAAATGACGCCCCTGTATGTATAACATTATGCTAAAAATATAAAAATTGCCGCCGTAATGAAAATGAACGAAATGCACAAAAGTCAAGTCAGCTTTATGTATAGGTAGGCCTACTAGTCCTATGTGTGCACCAAGTTTTATTAAATTCATGAACATTTCCTCAGATATGTCATGCTATGCTATAAATATATAAACTGCTGCCAATACGAAAGTATTAGCACAAGATGTACGAAATATACAAAAATCAAGTCAACTTTGAAGTAATTGTGTTCCAAATTTGATGACGTTCTGAAAAATATTTCCTCAGCTATTGCCTATCACGATACAATTAAAAAATATAAAATTGGCCAACGTATTATAAACATGAGCATAGTATGATCGAATTACTTAAATGTAAAGTCAGCTTTGTAAGATGTTTATATGTACCTACTTTATGGGTAATTTTAATGAAATTAGGAAAAAATATTTGCTCTGATATGCCATACTATGCTAAAAATATTAAAATGGCAACTAGCGCAAAATGTGAACACATAATGATAGTAATAGGCGTACACGAAAGTTAAGTCAAATTTGTATTTAATATGATCTTTAAATGATTCTTGGAATGGGTTCGTATTAGGCTATCGAAATTATTTTGGACATACGCCCCGATGATACTTCTGAAGTAATATTTTGTTAGATATAATCACATTACGGTAAAAATATAAACATGGCCACCATTTTAAAAACGTGCCCAATTTCTGATCAAAATACACAATAGTAATGTCAGCTTAGTTGGCTTATGTGGTATACGTTAGTTATACCGAGTTGAGAGAAACTCAATAAAATATTTCGTCAAGTATGACAAATCATTATATAGCCTAATATAAAAGTGGCTGCCATTTAAAAACTACGTACGCTGAATTAACGAAATTTATAAAAGTTAATTTACCTTACTAGGTTCTTTTGTGTATCGAGTTTGATGCAATTCTAAAATACGGTTCCTTAGATATCTAACTTGATAGAAAAATGTTAAGATGGCCACCATTTTAAAAATATAACCTGGGCATAAACGAAATGTACAAAATCCAAGTTCAGGTTACTAAGCACTACATGTGTACAATGTTATACGAAATTCCGCATATTGGTTCAAAAGTCGTTATTGTACATGCATAGACACACATACAGTATGTACCCACACGCAGACACACACACCTACCCACACACAGACAGGAAGGTGATCTCATAAGATTATTAATTTTTTCTTCGGAAAGTAGGCTAAAAATCGGTTAAAATAATGATACTTTTCTAGACTAATTTTGTCGCATATTAAATGTATAGCAAGGTAAAGACAGAGATATCAGAAGACAATTGTAGGATATAAACATCTCGGGATCCCACGACAGCATACACAACCCCAATCGCAAGGTTTATATAGAAGGTTCTATTCTTAAAATGTAATACTGGAAGACATTTTTATCAAGAATTTTTTAAATTTGCTTTAAGCTGACGTATCTTAACAAAAATAAGTTAACACTGTCGTAAAACAAATCTAAATTATAAATCAGCTTTATTGTTACTAGTTGTCAAAACCGTCTTCTGTGTGGAAATACGTAATGTAACATACAATTTTCAATACTATAAATGGAAACAAGAATGGCCAGACAAAGATTCGAATCTGAATCGTTACGTACTCAGCGAATCAATTGTTAGATTGCTGTGTTGTATCTCTAGGCAAACTCCAAGAAGTTATCGTCTTATATAAAAGTGTCTTTTTTAATTCAGATTATTTTTTAAGCTGTGTGCTATTTAAGAAGGAAGTATTTCCCATAAACTTGTGCCAAGTAATTACCAGATAATGTGCTGTACTATTTTTTAACTAGATATGACGTTATTTAATTGTTTAGTTTATACGACTGAAAAAATATATTTTCGTGAAAAACGTATGCATATAGCAATAAAGTAGCGCAAAATCTAAAATATACATCACCCCGCCTTAAGAAAACTGTTGAACTTAAATGATATTTGTTTGCTGATTATTGTATGTTCATATTTGTTAGAAGTGAATATTTTTAAAAGTTTCAATTATTTAAATATTCTATTTGAGAAAAATTTTCAACGAATTGAGTTTTACCAGATTTGTCAGTACAAAATAAAATACGGCGTTATACTTTTTTTACATATCAATTAAATCATGCGCGTAAAGTATGTATATTCCACAGGAAGCACCAAAGTGTGTAGGATTGAAAAAAATTTAAAAGCAATATTATGACTTGATGAGACGCTATGTTCGCAAGATGACTGAGTCCGCAGTACGCTAGTCTTGTGTCACGAAATCGACCTCTGGTCTTAGTCTTTTAAATGGATTGGTTGACATTATATTTAATATTTCAATTGCTATGCTAATTTGTACCAAATCTATGCAACATATTTTAAAATATTGTATAAACGCCACACTTTCTCAGACGCACTAACTTACAAAATTGTGCATATTATATGTGAGATATTTGGTCAGCGCTCAACATCGAGGTCTTTAGCACTGGTGAGGGAGGACATGATACGAGTTTGGTGCAGCACCGAAATGACAGGGTGGAGGAAACAGGATATCTCCGAGAAAACCCGCTGAATCGAACCCGGATCGCCTTGTTGGGAGGTGAGAGGTTGACCACTCGGCAACCGCGGACACCGGGCATAGTAAACGGCTAAATAGTGTGCTAGTAGGCAACATTTCAAGTAGGTTAGTCTAGTTGGTTCTATTTGCATAGAAAGGCGTCTAAGTTATTTAAATAACGTTGGAAAAATTTCAGAAATACTTTTAGGCTATTGTTGCCTTTAAAAAATATTTTTAAGCCTCTAAAACCGTTATGTTGTTATAACCGTCTATTGTCAATTATTGTGCCAAATTTGCAAGGAATCGTGAGTATGCATGCCTTTATTTAGTACTAAATTTTATAACAGCCGTGAGTAAAGGCTGTTTTCAAGTTAAATGTGTGTAATTATTATTTTTAAAATACCAAATTTGACTGACATTGTATAAATAGTAGTTAAATTCACTGAAAACATTTAATGGGCATCATTTTTATAAATCGTTATTAGAGGTGAAAATCATGTGGGTTTAAACGATGTATTGTAATATTTAGTACTTTAAGATTGTCAGGAACTGGTATAGATTCTAGAAGTTAACGAGGTATTAATAAAAAACTTTCTTTAGCGTATCCATGTGGTTTCATTCACAAAAATGTTGGCTCTTTAAAATGATACCTATAGACTTTGAGTGCATTACCAGCATTTACCCGTCGTAAAATATAATATTGTATGATATTTGACATGCTAACTATCTTACTAAAATATGAAAACAATGTTCTACATTTTTTACGTGTAGATCTCACATTAAGTTTTCTCCTAGAAGGAAGTTAGTTTATGACTTCTGACTGTATTTAGTAACCAGTACTTTAGTAACAATATTGGTATTTAGCTTTACCTCTCGCACATGGTAACGATAATCGTTTCTTATAATATTTATTTAATATTAATGCTCTTTATACTTTTCGGTATCTAACATGCATTTTAAAAGTAAACGTGCTACTGACGGCTAAATGATTTTTTTTTTTTTCGAATTTCTCTTCGCAAAGTGAAGCTTAAATATAATCACATCTCCATTAATGTTATATAGATGGTTACATGACCAGCGTAGAGTGACCAATAGAATCCTTCCTTTCGTGCAGTTGTGGGACCTCGCTCCAAAAAAAAACGGCAAGTTCCATCTCCTGATTTCGAACGAGATCCATCTTGCATGAAATACTTTCGCATGATATTTAGTTCGTGATTGCCATATCGCATGAGTTTATAATATATTTTGCGTCATGTAAAAGTTGCTTTAGTTAGTTGTAAATATATTCCGAAAAAAGTAATTTAATAAAATCTGATGTTTTAAATTTACAAAATAATTTCTTAAAATTATGCTATGCACCGAAAATATAAATACACTACATCAAACCCTATGAAAATCTATGTTGGATAACTATATGCGTAATGTTAATTTTTGTTTTAATCAATATTATAGATAACAAAATATTGCTTGAAATCTGGACGAATAAATGTGTTATTTTCTTCTAAATATTTGGACAATAGAAATTTAACTATCATAACAACAGCTTAGAAGTTAACGTGTCTTAAAAAAAGTTATTTGAACCAACATTTAGTTCCCAAAGTAACACATAAAATTGTTTATATAAATGTAGTTTTATTTTACGTAATAGCGAACCTACAACTATAAACCGCACTTAAATAAATGTTAGATACTAAACAGTCAGGATATAAAATTTTATTACAATCATTTCAGTGATTATTGAAATATAATATAAAAATTTTATTCAATCATACAGTCTTCCAAAATTTTCGATCTACAATGGACATTACTGAAACCAAAATTTGAATGATTTTGTTATAGTCGGTTTAATAGTTCTCGAAATATAACATAAAATGTTAACTTTTTTTAAATAAATAAATGAATTTGGTTATAATCGGTCAAGTATTTTTTAAAATACAAAATTACTTATTTATATCGTGCTACAATCCAAAATTACGGAAGTACATACAATAAATGAAAATATACCAAAGTCCAAACTTTTTAGACATAGGTCTACCGTTCAAATATATATATTTTTAAATCGTTTTAGTAGTTACGGAATCGTGGCTTAAAATATTTATTTTATTTGCTTTCTTTGAAAATGTCCGACTTACGTCTTAATAAGTATTTGGTAAATTACAATAAATGAAATGATGATGGGAGGTCGCTCGAGGGCTAGGCATCTCACTCCAAATTTAACAAATTTCTGAACTGCGCGTCTGTAGGTGTCCGTCGAACCCTGAAGTTTAAAATGAAATATATCATTTTAATGTAAAAGCAACGGAATGCGAAGGACCGGGGAAACGGAAGCACCCCCCAAAATGTCTGCCTCGTTTCCGATTAGCGAAAATTTGGGATCGACCCCGACGGGAGTCGAGCCTAGAGTGTCGTGGTGGGAGGCGAATGGTCTGACCGTTACACCACTACGGTATCATGAATCGTTTTTAAGGTTCTCAAAACCTCGCATAAAACCAAACAGTTTCCAAATGCTATATGTGTTCCGAGTTTGAACAAATTATATTGAGGGATTTAAAAAGTTTCACAGAGACATAAACACAGATACGCAGACAACAAGCAGACACATAGGCAGGTAAGCTATCTTATACTAAGTGTGAATAAATCGGTTTAAAATGTTAAATAAAAGTTACGGTGTCGCAAAATTCCATTCTATACATCAACGATCCTATAAGTCAGTTTTTTTTAGAAACAGCTTTGATGTCGAAAATTCTAATTCATACGTCAACAATAAAAAAATCATTTGTTATTACATTGGCCTCAAGAAGCATGTTTTTATAAGGAGGTACTTAGACGGTAAGGAGTTGCTTTTAATAAAAGGTTTGCTTAAATAAACACAAAATTCGAGCAAATCGCTACCACAAGTCTACAATTAATGGTAATGAACCAGTTATCGGTTCCGTCATTTTAGTATGGAGTTTTTGGAGGAACATGTTTATTAAAGCGTTTTATGTAACATTTACTGCGGGTAATACTCGGGATCAATTCTAAATGTAACCAATGCATTAACATTTAATAATTTCAGGTTACTATGATTTCTTCTTAGTAACCTGACATATGTTTGCTTAAATAATGTTTTGCCAAATGTTGAGTCGCGAGTTGTTGGTTTTCCGTACTTGCCACTTAGACGATAAACTTAACACTGTGCATAGAATTCAAGCATAAAGAGAGAACTTCTCATAGTAAATAACTAAACGGCAAACGGAGTATTGAACTTTTATCATAATAATTAAACAACCATTTCCGGTTTGCAAGAAACACAATTATTTTCGCTTTAAAAAATTTGTTTTATTTGGAATTTATAACGACATTTTTTAATTAAAATAAATGTTAATTGATGTTCGTTGTTTTAGATGCTCAGATATTATTTTAGTAACTAGTATATGTGTGGTTTACTTAAAATAGTAGCATGATGTTAACTGCAGTTAGATAAAAAGCCTTTCCAGAATGTTACAAGTATTAGCAGTGTGTAAGACTATCTAACGTGAACTGACACTAGCGCACAACAAGAAAGAGAGTAGTAGAGCCTCTGGGCACGCTGTTACTGCACGAGAACATAGAACAACGCTTGGGGAATTTTTTTTTGGCAGTAATCCGTTGCCGTCCTGTGCCGGCTGGATTCGGAAAACACAGCGTACGTGCCCATGACCCGAGTTCTTTACAATCTGCCACCCCGTATCCACACAATATCCCAGATGCACCCCACGGCCTGCGTCTATTCAAGGCGAGTTTTTAGCTTCCCCTTTCACTGAAAGGGTACAACAGATGCTGAGTACGATAGAGGGTTCGCAGCGACATATTTCTAGGAGGGGAAGCGGGCTCCCCTCATTTTCGTCTTACCTACCGAACCACGAATTCGATCCGGTCGTTCCCACTCCGGCCCGATCGACCGTCATTTTCATTTAAAGCCAGACAAGAAGCAGGCCCCCAGGTGACGAGGGATTCTTTCTACCAGAGGGTTTCTTCCCTTTTCACTGCAAGGAAAAAAATGAACCCAATCAGCTTTGTAATGGGTTGAGCGTGTTCGACGCTGACGGAATAGAAGCTCTTCGCCCCGCGATGGAGTTTCGTCGATACATCCAGCCGACCCTTTTAAAGTACACTTGGTACGTTCTAGCTCATTTACACATCGTCGTTGTTTCCTGTTGTGTTATCAGTTCACAGAAATCCTGCATTTACATTGATTGTGCAATATTTATGAACGTTTTTAACAGCGCCGATTTGAACTGCTCAGTGATCGCCAGTGACAAGAAACTAAAGAAATACGCTCCGAAAGTATTAAAATACGAAAAAAAAAAAAAAAAAAAAATGTTATTTGCTACATACAAAAACACGATTTTAAATTTCTGTAGTTGTAAATTATTTAACTGTATTTAACTTTAGTATTAAGACAGTTCATTTCTTTGTATTTTTACAAACGGTTGTTAAGTGTTGAACGATTCTGTCCTTAAAGTGACAATGGTTTCACTGTACGAAAAATTAGGAAATTTTGTAGTCAAAAAATCTTTGATTTGTCAGAAATTATAATTTGTATAAAATTACAGTCTCTAGTTAGCTAAAATGAAGCGATAACGTGTAAAAAGAAGTGATATTAAAGTTACGAAAGTTAGGGAAGCAAACTATTATTTTATATTATAAATTTTTTATTTATTTTGAGAGGTTATTTACGTTCCCCAGTTTTATGTCGTTACGCTTCATAACGGACGGCTTGTAAACTATCGAAACCTAAAAAGCGACACAAACATCTATGCCCGTGCTGGGTCTAATGCAGGACCTGTCACTCGGTAGGCCGGCAAGCTACAGACCACGCTGCGAAGACCGGCGTAATACTATAACTACAAAAAGACAAAATAGTGTAATTTTATTTTGTCTGTAGTGTAGTGGTTAACTGAGCGGTTCAAAAACATTACAACACAAGATCTAATCTAAGAGTGTCAATTAGCTAGTTTAAAATGTTATGTTTCACAGTTATTATGAAAACAAGTATTTTCTCGATTGCGTCAAAATATTTTAAAATTCTTCTTCATTCGTGTAAGTAGAAATACAAAGCTGTATACCATATAACGTTACAAACATATTTATTGACAGCAAATGATCACTAGGGACTGGAAAATTTCGCGAATTCAATTACCTGTAGTCTAGAATCTATTATACTATGCATACACAAGCCCCGTCTATTCGTTCATTGTCTGTTGTTCCACTGAGTAGCAGCTAGTGGACAAATAGTCGGGGCTTGAGTATACATAGTACAATGGATTCTATCCTGCAGGTAATTCAGTTCGCGAAATCTTCCAGTCCCTAATGATCACTATTTGTAGGTATACAAAGAATGCCTTAAGAAAGTAGGTCTCCAACGGATTTTTAAAAATAAAAGTACAGAAACATATTATTGTGTACTGTGGTTACTAATTACAGATAAAAAATAACTTATTTTACAAATCTAAGAAATACGACAGTTTAACTTCCCGTATACGATTGAATTACTGGTTGCAACTCAGGAACTAATTTTTACTATACTAATCTACAAATTTTCAATATAACTCATGAGAAAATAAGAAATAATAACACATATTGTACACTACAAAACCAATAATTTCGCCACTAATTTAGTGCCCACTAACACGTTTTTTCTAATGTCTTTCTGAGATAAACAAACAACTTGACTTCACAGCTTGCTTTACATAATTAAGAGTACGCATAGTCGTCAGAAATTTCCCTTTTCGCCTCCACAAAACATTATGTTTTCCTTAAAAAAAAAATTCCTTTATAAGCCTATCTCGATTAAAAAAAAAATCATCTTGACGCCAATGGCCTTTTCAAATGTCTAATTGAAGGCGGATGCCAAGCATTAGTGTCATAACCATTCGATATACTTTTCTTTAATTAAAAATAATCTTAATTCCTTATAGTTTTAAAAATTAAAGTTTTAAATATTGTATTTTAACATTCTGCTTAAATGCACGTATTTGAAATATTAACTGCTTAAACCTCACTCCTTCTAACTTTTCCTATATGCCCCACCGAATTCCGAAAATTCAATAATACCAATTTTAAATCAACTCAATAATATTTTCAAATAAATTCTAATTAAATAAAATTGTATTATGATACTCACGTGCAGATGGTTCTTCTATCAATCCCCGATAATTACACCACTTAAAAAATAACGGAAAGCACACGAACTCTAACTCTCTCAAAAAGGAACTGAGGTGCTACTGTATAACCATATAATATTTACATCACTTCCCCACCTCTTTACATATCACTCCCACCTATCGCCCCTGAATCCTATCCCCCCTCACCGCCTTTCCAAACTCCCAGCCATCCCACTTGCCCACTACCTACCCTTCTTCCCACACTTCAGTACCCAAGTATCCACCACATATCCAAATTGGAAGTAGTTATCCACCCCGTAAAATATTCATTGGGTACATTTATATAAACTACAGTACTCTAAAGGCAAATGAAAAAAAAACTTTCTATAAAAATGCATTTCCTTTACTACAAAATTCATACGCCTGTATCTACTACGGGCAAATAACATATGAATCCAAGCACATATTTAGCATTCTTATTTTAAATCGTCTTAGCCACAAACTTGAAAAATGAACTTTGCAAACAACACTGCATTTTCACAATGACGTACCACACTTTCGCAAGTCTACTACGTCCAAAAAAAAAAAAAACAATCACCACGAGCTAGTGTTTTTACACTTTGTACATTTATTTGGTCGTCTGGATAGTAAAGGCACACGTTACCATGCAGCCGAGCGCTGAGTAGATAATCGAATAACTTATCAAAGTAGCGACACTGGTGAAACTTCGGTGCCATAGCCAAGGATTCCCTTACCACAGATGAATGTCTATGTAGCTCAGGAAATATCTTTAGTGGAGACTTTACCAGTATCATCGAATGGATGTTCGCAAACACTATATCGACTCCGGGGCAATCGAAGAAGTGATCGGTTCAGGAGCTAGGCGATGTGTTTTCTTTCGAAGCTACAGACAAACTAACAATCCATCCTGACCCTGCCTATTTTATATAAAGTAGACTACGAGTGAGAGAGTGGGAGATACTTTGATCAGCATTTAACGTCTAGGACTTAACGCTGCTGAGGGGTAGCATGATGTGAGTATGGAGCAGCGCCGGAATGAAGGGGAGGGGGAAGATCCCTGAGAAAACCCACCGCATCGTCCAATATTATTCCCACATGTGAAAATCCAGGAACCGACACCGCCGGGAATCAAACCCGGATCACCTTGCCGGAACGCAAGTGCTCTAGCCATAGGGTCAACCGCGGCCCCACAAGTAGACTACGAGAAATGTGAGAGTATCACGAAGTAAACTATGGCATGTCAAAACAAGCATATAATAAGTAACAAGAATAATTATTACTGGATTTATTTACTTGGACATACTCCATTGCGAAATATATGACTGTCAAAAGAAAACTAAAAATAAGACAAGAATACATAAATAAGCAGAGTATGCTTTAGTCATCATGATACATACACAACATGATATTCCAAAACTGGAATTCCAGATTTCAGTTTTTGAATTTCATGTTGTGTATGTATCATGATGACTAAAGCATACTCTGCTTATTTATGTATTCTTGTCTTATTTTTAGTTTTCTTTTGACAGTCATTTATTTCGCAATGGAGTATGTCCAAGTAAATAAATCCAGTCATGCATTCCCATTGCACAGTTCTTTCAAAGATCATAAGGATATTTATATCATCTCAAATTTCGGCTGGCCGATCAGGCCTGCACACGTGTAAAATGTAGGGGGAGCAATACCTAGTATGCATAAGGTTTGACATCTCCTGGAGAAGTTGCTTTTTGACTGCGTAATATGGTGGACATTTATCAAGTATTTTATGGCTAGATAATGGTGGACCGCGTAATACATGTTGGAAGCTCGTCATTTTTAAGTTGTACCCTCGACACTTTTCTTTTAATTTGTGGTGATCACCGTTATTATAGATCCCATTGTCCTGTGCTCATCACTCTAAAAAATTGTTTGTAAATTTACCAGACGTGCGTATAGGAACGCTAAGAAAGTAGGTATGGCAGAATAGTTTCCAAGACATCCATGGTAACCCTCCTAAACCTTTTTATAAAATAGTCAAATGAATACTGAAGGTACCAGACTTGTATTGTAACAACTGTAAAAGTTTGCACATTTATAAGACGAAGTATGGTAACTGTACCATACTGCGTCTGGGATAATAACTTCCTAAAGATTCAAGGAAGTTTTTTTACAGTGAGACTCGTTGCTTTAAGACTAATTACGAGCCAAGTTAAACTGACGAATTGTAACTGTTGTACATGAGTAGGCCATTTTGTGTTATGCTCGCAAGTAACATTTCAATTAAAATAACTGCGACGCACGTTTTTAATTACCGTGTTTGTTGATTTTTCAGCTAGTATTTAGTTTAATGTAAGAATCTACAAGTGAGTTTTCCTTTTGGATCAGTGCGGGCTGGTGTAAGTAAATTTGTTGGGAGTTCTCTCTAACAACTTCGGCGAAGAATTATATTAAGTACGCCAGGTCTGCGTCTACGGTAATATTAAGTTTTGTAACTACTTCCTAGTTATTTTTAACTCCAAAGCTTTTCTTTGGATATGTGTAAATTCGTTGTGTATTGTAACATACAGGGATTAATATTCTTTATTAGCGATGAGAATGATGTGATTCTCGGGCTTCGTGAGGTGAGATGAGCGGGTTTGCGGCCCTTTAACAATGATATCTTAAGAGACGATGCGGGTGAAGGTAGGTGAATAGATAACACAACTTCCATGCCCTAGCCAAGTTTCGAACCCAGGACCTCTAGCACCGTAATCCGGCGCCTAGCCCGCTTAGCTACGGAGGCTGCTCTCGGGCTTCGTCCAGGGGCGTCATTTGGGTCTACAAGGGGGGGGGGCAAATGCCCCTCCTGGATTTGGAATTTTTGTGTATAAATGTATTTTTTGTATTTTTAAATGTAAATAATGCTAACTTAAGGACATAAAACTGAAGTTTTATTATTAAAGTATCTAATTTATACATGCTTAATTAATAAAAAAGATGCAACAAGGTCACTGTCGTCAGAAAACAAAATCATGCCCCCCCCCCCCTGGAAAAACCTGAAATGACGCCCCTGGCTTCGTCTGGGTGTAAGTGCTACCTCGTCGTCAGACGTTTACGAAGTTTTCTCAAAGACTTGTTGACTCATATTTACACTACATTGCAAATCCGTTTGTTTTCCAATTCATAAAAATTTCGCGTTTCACGTGATCAATGGGAAAACGCCTTGCATGTGACAATAAAAAAAAAAGAAAGGCAACTACATGTTCCTACCTTCGGGGAGGGTCACTTTGTGAATGAGAGAAGACCGAGGTGAAGGTTGGGCCGGCTGCTCAACTAACGAGACATGTCTGTCGCCTTCCGACCAGTAGAATGGGTAAGGTTCGGAACAGCGACAGAATGAAAAAGGTGGGGACACGGGAGTTCCCCCCGAGATAACAAGCCGGCCAACGGCAACGTCCGAACGTTTCCCACGTGCGAAGAACCCAGGATCGAATCCGCCAGGGATCGAACCCGGATCGCCTTGGTGGGAGATAAGTGGTCTAACTTGAATGTGGGTGGGAATTATAATTAATAAATAATTTTATAAATTAACTTTAACTAAATATTTTTTATTCTTCGAAATGATTTTATTGAATTTATCAGAAACAATAAGCGAATAACTAAGTAGGAGAGAGGGGACATAAGAAATAACATGATTAATATTATAATTCAGTATAATGTTGAAATATAAAACTTTAAATTCAAATAACTTAGAAGAATTAAAAACGTAACAAAATATAATTGACAATTCAATTGAAAATAAGTAGCTTGGCTAGGAAATTGATGCTCATTAACCGCCCTCATTCTAACCCATGACCAACAGCGTCATTTACCTGATTTCAAATGCCATCGACGTTATGGTTATATTTGTGGAGTCGATAGAAAAGTAATATTTTATAGAAAATTATAAAGTTTGAGAGTAGCGTACAAAATTGCCGGTCGAGGCTGTGGCAGCAGAACATCGCGAAAAAATTCTGAATCCTCTTCCTTGACGTCTTCTAAAGATATGTCATATCTATTCTTCTTGTAGTCCTATGGGAAAAAATGTAAAATATTTGATGTAAATACGTGTAATACAAGGAATGTAATATTTATAAGACCTAGTTTTTTTTAAATGGTCTGAATGGCAGTATTGTACTTCCCCATTAAGATTGCATTACCAAAAGATGAGTGTTATTAACAATACATTCTCTAAATATCATTCAGTAGGCTATTATTGACCCTTAAAAATGTACATTTGTATGTATTCATCAATGCCTTAGCATTACGGTTTTATTGAGCTTCACGGTACCTGCAAAATACTTTTTACTTCGCATACAACTGTGAAAACAACAATAAACAAGAAGTTACCACGCATAACTAATAAACCTACTTCTCTCAATGTGGGTGAATATTAACCCAAAAAGTTAAATTCGTTCACGTGCATTTATAATGATGAAAACTTTAATAATGTATTATCTTGATATATTTTAACTTGGTCAACATATAACAATAAGCACAAGTAAAATCACGTGTATAAACATGAAATTAGCTTTCAATTGGTCCTGTAGTTCTAAAAAACACGTATTCAAAATTAGGCCTATGTATTCATTTCATGAAATGTTATAAATCGGGGAAAAGCATAGCCAAGAACATTAAATTCACGTTACCTTACTTCGCACTAAATGTGTACCGAGCCTGAAGAAAGTTCGGAAAATTGTCACTCAAATTTATCAGTTTTTCAAAAAAATATCAAACGGCCACCATTTTTAAAAACTGAATATGATCTGAACAAAATACATAAAACTGAAGTTGCTTCACCAGGTACTAAATGGTTACTTCTGAATAATGGTTCATTTACGTATCTCATATGACCAAAAATGTTCAAATGGCCGCCACTGTGCAAATATGAACGCAGTATAAACCATATGCATTGTAGTATTTTTTTTCTTACTTAGCACTAAATGTGTACAGAGTTTTATGAAATTCTTAAAAATCCTTTTGCTGTCTCGTATGATCTAAAATGTTTAATAGCTTCAGTTTTGTATAATGAATACGACATGAATAATACACCCAAAAGTTCGTCTGTCTTACAAATTGCGTAGTGGGTTTTAAGAAATTCTGAAAAAAAAAAAAATGTTTCTAATATATCTCGTGTGATCAAACAAATCTTTAAATGGCCGCAATTTAAAAATTAATAATGCGGAATGAACAGCAAACATAAAAGTCAAGTCACCTCACAAAGTACTATAGACTATGTGTACCGAGTTTTATGAAATTCTAGAAAATTGTTCTTAAGATGTGTCAAAAATGTGTTAAAATAGCCGCAAACTATTTTAAAAATCGGCACATGATAATAATCTAAAATTTTGATTAAGGCCTCTGCAAAATATTTCTCCAGTGTCATAAGCTACAGTTTTTCTACCTTTGTTTCACACAACTTCATTAAATTTTGACAGCAGCTAGGGCACTACTTACGTGTTTTGTAAACGTTTCATGGCATAGCCTATCAGTCGACACTATGTCAATAATTGAACAGGATGTGTCCATTTTACAATATGTACTGTAAATTCTGTCCTACATTGTGACACACATCATATAATATTGACAGTAATTGCCCATTAGTAAGTGTCTAAATTAACTGAAGTTATATGAAAGAGAGTTTATCACAATATTATTGTAAAATACACTACTTTAGTGTACATAGAACTTTTTCATTGACCATACTTGTTTCATGTACCATCTTTTATCATTGTAAGCCTCTCGCATATTCATTTTTTACTTATTCACTAGTACATGTCATTCCTCTCCGTCCCAATACAGGCATGAGCCACGACCCGGCGGTTCCACTTCTCAGCTGCATAATCGTCTTGTATCCACACGAAGAACCTGTTCACTGGTTGAAAATTTTTTTCACGAATAAATAAATTCACAAATAATTTATTTTAGTTTTATTCTAATTTCAGTTTGGCTGTTTCATCTGTCGTTAGCTTTCGTCTTTCCAAAACATCTTTAGTATACACCTTGTAGCGATCGGATCACCTATCATCCAGTTGACTTCAGTACATATATATTTACGAGAACTCTTTTGCAAGCAGCATTGATTAATAATAACATTGAATTATATTTAAATTTTGTATATACGAAATTACTTTAAAGTTGAATACACAAGCAACTTTGTATTGTTCAGGGTACAGGGGATAAATCTTCAAAATGTGAGATAATATTTCGTACTGAAAACAGATTAGGCTAATGCAGTGTGACTGCCTGTTGGAGCTAACATCTCTTGGAGCTTACTGTGAGGTATTGTACCTGAATGTTGACACATAGGCTTGGCTACTTGAAGCTTTCAGCGACATAAAGAAAGAAAACTGAGGTAAAAAAAAAGTACGAAGTAGGGGATTGTATCAAATGGGGTAACTGCTTATGGCCGGTGAGGGCACCATGGCTGGACGGTTGGAAAGCTGGTGGCTGTGATGCTTTTCACTGGCGAGCGTGCCACGACTGCATAGTAGGAAATCAGGGGACTTATCTATTGGGCATGCAGTTTACAACACTCGTTGTGTTGAGCGCACCGTGACTGGGTGGTATGAAACCTAGTAACTTGGCTTCTTTGTACATCAGTTGTACGGCCTAGAACACTGGTTGTGGACATGGCTCACACTGCTGTGTAATACACACATCTCTCGCCAGCTAGACTTATCACTACGCCGACATTAGCCCTCCTAGGTGAAGTCATAAATTTAAATAATATATAGTATTGCATTTACGTTTTATGCCAGGGGTATTTAAGGACTCTCAAGGATCCTGGGAATTCAAATTTTGACATGATTTGACTGTAAACAGATGCGGTGGCAGGTTAGGCTTACACATGTTTGATATATTAATCTCACGTCAGCAGTATCCAAGATGGCTGACAAAATGTGGTATTGGTTTGTTGAATAGGCAAAGGGTCGATAGGGAAATCGTGACGCAGTTTTGGCTTGCTGGATTCTCGAAATGAAGGACCAGACTCATTGCTTGCATGCTGACTGAAGGAAGGGGAAGGAGGAACACCGGATGCAGGTGGAGGACCAGATTCATTGCTTGCATGGTTACTAATGGCGATGCGGAAAGCAATGTCATGTAGAGGTAATGTTGCATGTGTTCATGTGCTGACTATACGTGAAGAGGGACGAGAAGGCAATTACTGTTAAGGTTATGTGCTGAGATGGCGATGAGGGATGGGGAGGGGGCTTATTGTGGACTGATCGTGACACGAATGTCAGTGTCGTGTATGACTGAACATGTGCTAACCGAGTTGCAGATTAGGGAAACGGGAAGTGGTAAGGCAATGAACTTTGAAGGTTAAATTCTAATGAGGGGATGAGAGGTGAGTGGATTTCAGTGTAGTAAGGTTATGACACGAACTCCAGTGCCATGTACGAATATGTGAATGAAGGACCTCCTCTGCATTAGTGTATAATTTTTGCAAAAATAATTTAACTATATTTAGTAAAACTTACGACTGTAACGAAACATTAAAATCAAACATGAATAATGCACATATGAGTAGTCCAGTTCCAAAACTCACATTGTCCACTTTCACTTAAACCGAGCAAATCGCGAAAAACTGATTTGCGAGCCCATTTGTGTCATTGAAAAATCAGTTTTTTCAAAGTGTATCTGTTATTGAATAAGGCGAGTTTTGGAAACTATCATCACGTCAACTTTAGCGCACATTCAAAAGCTACACAAAACTGTTCAGAATTCATTTTTTTAGTGATGTACAAGGAAAATTTTTAAACTGAACTACTCATATGTCCATCCATCTCCCTTGCTGACTTCATTATGTATCATGAACATATTTAGAAAAAAATCTGCATGGTCATCCTCGTGTTCACATACATTACCAGTAGTGACTTCTGTGTTCAATATGGTTAGACTCCAATTGAAAAGAACTTACAGTGGGAAGAAGGAGGGGAATTCAGGTGAAGGCAGCAGGAGTAGTAGAGTGTGAGGAGCCATGTAAAACTGCATTACATAAAATAAAAACCATATTCGCTAGGGCGGCAAGTTAATTATGAACCTTGTATGCTATCGCTGAACGCATGTTGGCCCTCCCATTTCCGCCCCTTCAGAGCTCGTAGGGGAATGTGTGACCATGCTGATACCTCCCCTCAAAGCCAAGGTGACGGAGTGTCAACCTGATTTACACGAACACAGGGCCCTATAAACACAATGTCCTCAGCAAGCACAAGAAACTTTGAAACTAAACTCGTCATTATTCGAAAACCATTCATTCTAACGACATCAAAATTTTTACAATACAATTATAGACTATCCTGCCAATGATATTACACGTTAGTTTTCCTTTCGTAAGAAATGTAATTGTTAAAAAAATATTTAAGGAATGTCCTATGCACTGTTCACAGAAAATTGCAGGCCATAATGTAGTAAGTGAAAAACTTTTTGATATTGGTGACAGACGGGGGTACCAGCAGACGTAAGAAAGAAAAAAAACTCAAAATTTATGAACTGCAGATCAGACTCCAAATTCTCCTGACTTACTCTATCATCGCTAATAGTTGTCAGTGCGAACGAGCGGAATGCACACTTCCCAAAAATTCGATCAAGTTACAGTACAAATTATCCTGTCTCAGCCATGTATAGAATAGTATTGTGGGTGGTTTAAGGGCTTTGCCTTGCTTAATATGTTTAAAACTTGCAATGGTCTGATGTCCGGCACCAAATTGTGCGGGCTTTCGTTATTTGATAGTACACGAAAAACTACTTGTTTGCAAAATTGCAGATGTGTTACTGAAAGTGAGAATTTTTTTTTAAACTCAATACTTTCCATATTTGAAATTTTTGTTATGTATTTTTTTCGGATACATAATTCAGTGTGTAGGACGTCATTAATTTGCAAAAAATGTTTGAAATCACACATCGCATATGGCCTATGCAGGACAACGATTTTGGGGAAACAGGGGGCACAAATACTCAAATACTCAAAGGGGAACAAGCGTAATAATTACTGTTCTAGTTTTCATATTTAAGGAAGAGTTCGCCGAAAATGTTTAAAGATTTAATGTTTTTTTTTTATTATTCATGGGTGGTTCGTTTTATTGACATACATTGCAACTACTTTTTACTGCAATGGAATTTTTTTTTCATAGTTTTGTATCTTGTATAATATAATGTTTAAGCCCAAATTTGCATAAAACAGCTTCATGCAAGAAAGGAAAAGCAATAAACTTACCAAAATTAAAAAAATTCATCCTAAAGTACAGTGCCATAGAATGTGACAACATGTAAAAATCCTGATTAATAAGGTTTTGTTTTTCTTATTTTTTTTAATTGCAATTTTTTATATTTCAAATTTATAATTTTTAGTACCAAAAAGAAAAGGCAATGCGGTTTGTAAACATTCAATTTTATAGCTTGTGACACTGTTATTCAGGAGATGCAATGGTCTCCATCTTGGATAGTAAAGTTTTGCTTTCATAAAATGACTTTAAATGATGTATTATATTGTACTAAAAGAGACGTCATGTAAAATTATTTTATGCTGACAGGTAGATTGTTTAAGTACTGTCCCTGTTTCAAGAATAAATAAAGGGAGCGCAATGTATCCTCACCGTCCGTATTTGCGCTCCTCTTGTGAAATTATTAGGTTAAGTATTTAATGACTAACATAATGCCTACATGAAAAAACCTAACCGCGACTTGATTAATCTGATTTTTTAATGTGAAGTGTTCTACAGAAAGAGAATAATTTTTTACAGTGTAATGGCGCTAATTTTGTAGAAAAGAAAATTGTAGATTAATGCATGATACCTATTCTAAATCGCTGAAGTTTAAAACAAATGCTAAACACTTTTTTTTACTCTCGGATCATACGCTGTAGTAGAATTGGTTAGAATTTCAAAGAAAAGATGCATGTTACATGGCACTTCATCTACAAAAGAAAGATATATGTAAATTTTGTGTCTGTTTTCGAAATATGGAATATTCCTGTTGAAAATTCTTGAGTGTCTTGCAGGCAACAATAAAACAAGTAAATAAAATTGAATCGACCAATGTAGAAAATAAATAAAATCTATTCGTGCGTTAACTTTTTCAAAATGAATTTGCATTCCTTTCAGTAAAACGTATCATCAGTATGTAAAATTATCAATAGGAAAATCTGTAAAACAAATAAAAAATATAAAATTCAGAAGAAAAATATATTGCAAGCTTGTGGGTTTTAAATAAGTTATGTAGTGTTTTGAAACATATTTAGGATAAGGTAACGTTCGACACTGCACGATTCAATTATTTAACTGATTCGAGTTCATAAGTAAATATATATTACTTAGGATCGGTGTTAATTGTGTCACTAGTACTTAATATGACATAAAAATAATTTTTTGAATCAACGCATATGAACTAAGAAATTAATCTAATATATTTAGATCATTAAAAATAAAAATGCATTCTAAAGGTGAAAAAAATCGTTTATCTAGCTCTGCCTATTATGTAGCCTATAAGAAGTTTTGGGGAAAACTGTCTTGTGTCCTAATTTTTAAAAAAAGAATACTTCCATATGTTGATTATTAGCAGTTTTGCTACTCTTGGTTTCAGTAAAAACATTTTATCAATTACAGAGTTTTTTCTGGGTTAAAAAAAATTGTACTTGTGGCGTAAAATTGTTCATTGTAGATAAAAGTAAGCATGCAAAGAACAGTATTAAACTAGGCTATACGACATCATTTAGGTCTCAAGAATTATTATAAAAACGAGACATTTTGTATGTATACCTGGCCTATCATTTTAAATGAAACATACGTGAATGTTAAAAATGTAGGTCGTTGAATTCAATACTGTATTATTCTTATTTGAAAAACTTTTTTTTTTTTGCTATCTATTTATTCTGAAATTTTAATATACTGCAATATTTCGAGGTTTTTATTATTTTTTTTAATTTTGGACGTATTTATGAAATTTTGAAAAATTTCGGCGTTTGGTTTCTTTAAGAGATATCTTCTAGGTCATTGTAATCCAATGTGGCGGTCGTGACATCATCCAAGATGGTCACCAACCAGAATATATCAGAATGACGTCTGCATTTTTGTAATTTTTTTTTTCAAATATTTTTTTTTTTCGAAATTTTTATTTTTTTTAATAACGAAGTTGTTTTCGAAATTTTGGTAATTTTTTTTATCTTTTCTGACCCTGAATTCCGGCTCGTACTCACGAACAATAGTTTGTGGCAAAGCAGATATTACGATGAGGATTACGATGAGCAATGGTAAGCTTGGCCACGTTTTTCCATTTCATAGACGGAAACGTAAGCAAAGTAAACTTTTCAGGAGACTTTCCGGCAAAGTCGTCAAAGATACTGACTTCAGTAGCAAAAGAATACTCTGCTACTATTGTATCGAAAATTGAGGTTATGCGTTTTGTTGAAGAAATGCGATGTTTGAAGAAACGGTAGTTTTATCAGGGACGTCAAATTACTTGAGAAATTTACAGCGACACGACAACTTGCATGAGGTACTGCTTCAATAAAGAAGCTGCTTTACGAATCATAAATTTGTTTCACAATGATTAACATCGCCACAATCAGAGAGGCCTTCCAATTCTACCTATCGGAGACCTGCTAATATTTTCAATAATGATAATAACAATAAACATAATATAAGTACTCTACTATGAGCCATTAATATGAGTGTTTATCTTGGGTTATGTTGCCTAGTTTTTGTAGGACCAAACATACTATAATTTTTGTTTTTTAAATTAAAATGGATTAGTGCCGTGCTCTTTTCGCTACCTTGGTACACCGCCAGCCTTATCAATCTGTCTAGGGAAAGGGGGGAGTTTAATGACATCAAATATGTACACTTGAATAGGCGGAATCCAAGGATTATTATTTTTGTGTTTGCTTACAGGTATATAATTTGTGTGACTTAATTTTCAAATTGAAAGCCAGTAGTGACACAAATCATTGATTAAGAGATTTTTTTAAATCTTTAGTAAGTTGACTTACTTGTTATCTATATTAACTAATGTGAGAGTGAAATCAGTACCAGTAAATGATTATTTTCTCTCATATTACAATTACGTAGATCAAAATGCACAAACAAAGTGCGTTTAAACGAATAATTTGTTTGGAGAACACGATGCTTGAAAGGTAACCAGAGTTTATTAGAACAGAGAACAAGGAATAACAGCAATACAGGAATAGAGGCGAGTGGAAGGGTTAGGGTAAGGCGAGACAGGAGATAGGTAAAGGATCGCTATCCTTCCCTAAACCAACAGGAACTCACCGCTCGTGCCGCCGTTGGAGCTAGTTCCCTAGCCAGAGGTCGCACCCAGACTCGAACCCAGAGTCCGTAGGTGCGGTCGCCGCCCGAGCAGAAGACTGTCTCGTCGACTCTCTTCTCCAACTCCAACCCCCCTCGATAGCTAGCTCGATGTCTATACCATTCTTCGCACACCCACTAGGCCGTCAAAATCCTCCCCTCTGATTGGCTCCCAGCTATGCCCAGAGGCGGAGCAATCCCTGCTGAATCCAGGAGTTTGCAAGGTGTTGGGTAAGTGTTAAGACCCACTTAACTCTTCAAGTCATCGGATACCTGGGATACCACTGTTGCCGCAATCCGCCACTTTTTGGTGACTTGTTGATTACCCAGCACCCACTTACTGCCTTCCTGCGACGCCACCGACGCCGCGGGGTTGTGCAATCGTCATCCTACTCTTCCGCGACGCCACCGACGCTACGGATTTGCGACACAACGTAACAATATGTTTTCGAAGTTTATACTACCTTTTGTATTGCACACTTTTAGAATAATGCAGTATTTGCATGAACCATTCATTCCAGCATCTATTTACATTAAGTATGTGAAGTAGCAAACATCGTGTTTGTGCTAAGCTGTATCGATTTTTTGAAGGTCTCGCTTTGCAACACTGCCAAGCAACTGATACCTCTGCATCATGTGTCATTAGTTTATGGCACAATTTTCTTCTCTGACTATCATGCAAAACCCCTGTCTTAATTTTGTTTCTGTGTAACATTAATGGCGTCACTGTTAAACAAAATTAATTTACAAAAATCCTGACTGTTTTTTTTTTTAATTTGTAACTTGTAATAGCATAATTATTCGAATAACATACACGATGTTAGTTTTATTATTAATGTTGCTTAATGTTTGTGAATTTGAATATTAGTAGTTAACAAAATGTCCGGTAGTGCTCTAAGCATAACTAAGATATAAAATATTCATATAATAGTTTTACCAAATATTCCAAGCTGGTAACTAAATTTGATTATGATTATGTGCTATAAATATTGGGTTTATTATTTGTGAACTTATAAATCTTTCTCAGTAATTGTTGTTTAATATTTTAATATGCAAAAAAAAAAAAAAAAAAAAGAAGAAAGAAGTGCATATTGATGCACGAACGAGTAACGTGAGTTCGATGTATCGAATTCACCAAACACAACTCTAGGCGCGAGCCTTGACATTCTGTGACTATTTCCACCTTCTTCCTTCTTCTACTTGCACAATGGCATGATCACTTATGAATTTTAACTCTCTTGTTGAATCCTCGTTATGAGATGACATCCTTTGTATCTTACTGCTTTGGGTAAGTCCTTAATTCTATATTTTATTGCTCGAGTGTGAGTATTTGTGTTATTTGGGTTTTTTGGGCTCACACAATGTGGTTATTTGTTTAATTACTGTAGCAGTTCCAGTGTGTGGATGGTATAGCCTACCTGTTTTCGTTCAAGGCTGTGGAGAGGCCTGTGAGCCTATAGCTCCGGTATGTGATGCCCTGCACCTGCGCCAAACAAGTGGAATGCATGTTTCTTATTTGATTTCAACACCAAAATTATTATTTAAATACTCTTATGGTGTTTTTTGGTGAATTTCGAGAAACTAAATTACCAACATAACATAATTAAAAAAAGGAAAATTACTGATAGACTTTTCGGTGTGAATATTTTATCTAAAAAAATAATTTTTACCTTGAAGGTCTTTTTAAAGCATAAAATAAAATGTTATAAAATAAACATTATTTATAAGTCCCGGGGCACCGAATTTTGTTTAAGATAAAATGTAAGCATATAATTCATTATTGTGACACCACGATGATATTCAAGATAAACAAATGTTAATATAAGTGGATGTTTTAAAAACTTAAATACTCAAGTTCACGCACTGATCTGTTAAAAAAATATTTTATTATCGTTCAAGTAAACATATTTGTTGGACATTTGTGTTTCACTTATATTTTCCTAGTCAATGACATAGTTTAGAAATAAAAGTAAGTAAATGAATTGAAGTAGATATATTTGGAGGCGACTGTTGACAATCTTGGGTTCGGCATTGTTTTTCAATTATTTTACCGAGAGTATTCATGCAGGAAACTCAACGACTCACGTCTTAGCCTGGTCTGCCCCTGTCTATGTGAGGCCTCGGTCATTTTGGGTGTTTGACTTTGGGGGGAATGAGGGGTCGCAGGTATTTGGGCAGCTTGGGGTAGATCATAAATTTGTATCAGAGCGTGGTTTCCTGTTGTGTGCACTCTCTACATGCATTTAGCATATGTGTGGTGGTGTACCCCTTATTAGATACACCAAGGTCTCAAAAGTTTGTTTTGCCCTTGTAGTTTTAAATTGTTGTTTTTGTATTAAAAGTTAGCATGGCTTCTATAATCCCTGAATGTTTGCTCAAGGATGAGCTTGTTTACGAATGTACTTTACATGGTGTGTCCCCACCAGAATATACTGCTGCTACTTTGCAGCGTACTTTACACATTGCTATCCAAGAGGAGGCACCTATTGATATTGCAAATTTACAAAGTCTTGACCTTGATGTGAAGTGTAATGTATGTGCCACGAAAATTGTTATCTTACAGGATATGTACAATAATATTGATGATGACTGCATCCCCTTGTCTCTAAATCGTTTAAGAAACAGATTAGGACATATGAATAGGTGTGTTAATAATTTGTT
Organism: Medauroidea extradentata; assembly: GCA_003012365.1. NCBI lineage: Eukaryota > Metazoa > Arthropoda > Insecta > Phasmatodea > Phasmatidae > Medauroidea > Medauroidea extradentata. Next base: position 117,901 of record PNEQ01071228.1, read on the forward strand.
GACTCATTAGGTTGAAGAACTGTCTTAAGTTCAAAGATCTTCTTTGTGTAACATTGCAACAAAGGTTGAAGGCTTGCTTGGCTCGCTGAAAACAGCTGATCAAGTATTTACCAGTAGCACTACAGCAACCACTGCATCATCCTTTTGTGCAGAACTATTGTCTTCCTTACCTCCGGTCACCAGATCTGGTCTCTACCAAGTATGTACTTTTTCTAATGCCAGTTCCTATCCGTACCAGATAGTATTTAATCCCAATCCCATGCATTTCACTTCTCCTCATACATCAAGTGCAAATTATGGAATAGTTTTCTCCGTACCTATAAATTTAGGTAAACCAGGACCTTCTGTCCAAATATTTGCTTCCCCTGTTTTTGGAAGACTCACACGTCCGCTTGAACATATGTTAAAGTATTTTCCTGTTACAGACAGTTTACAGGTTCTAAAATTGTTGGAGTTCCTTAAGAGCATAATTAAATTGAAGCAATGCAACAACATTCCTGACTCACAACTTTTGGAAATTGTTTATCCTTTCACTCAAGGCCTCCTTGCAGACAGAACTCAGCTGACCATTGCTCAAGCATCATCATTTGATCACTATGATGCTGACATATTAAATTACTTTATTCCTTCTCGGCTTCTCACCCAATTTAAATTAAGGTATTTTAACAGGCTCCAATCTTCTAACGAGTCTTTATCAGATTATATAAACAGTATTCGTGTTAAGGCTACAGTTACCAGAAGTTGAGATAGTGGTAACTATTCTGGAAGGTTTGGCTTCACGGGAGCGTTCTAGGTTAGTTTTTGTAGGCAAACCAACAACATTTCCTGAACTCGATAAAATTTGTATCAATTCACAGAATATTAGATATGCAGATCAGTACAGAGATATACAGTCAGCACCTCATAAAGGAAATAAATTTCCACACAGAAAATCTACAGATGAACGTAACCCCCAGCCAACTCAAAAGCCTAACCCTTCTGAACCTGAACAAAGATGCTGGAGGCCAGTATGTAACAACTGTCACAAAGTAGGACACATTGCCCCAAAATGCTGGATCCGAAAAACTATACCAGCAGGGAGGAGAAGTGAGAGCTCCTTCTCGCAAGCTATTTACCACTAATTCTCAATATGCTGCTCACGTGATTCAGTCTGTCCAGCTGTGCAAGCATTTTGTCCATTTTAGAATTGTTCCATACATTATAATTTTTATAATAGTGAATCGCAGGTTAATTTTCCACATGTTTTTGGTGTGAAGACTGGTGTTACTCCTCACTTTGAAGTTGTTTTGGGAAAACTTGTTGTCGATGCATTAGTAGACTCTGGATCAGTTCATACCATCCTTGCTGGTAAACATTTTGATCGTTTGCTATCTCTGAGACTCGTAAAAGTCATTGAACCAACTAACCTCATATGTTACACCTCATCTAGTGATGCATTACCTATTTCATGTAGTGCTGTTATCAAAATCAAAGTTGCACATTATTCTTGGATGTGTAAGTGTTTAGTAGCTCCTGGTCTGTGTTCTGATGTTAATCTGGGTACTGATTAATAACTTCTACTAGACTTATGCTTGATATACAAGATAAACATATTTCCTTTAAATTTGAAATTGAATTAAAAATGTATTTGGTCCAAAGTGCACGAAAACATTGTTGTTTCTTAAAATTAGATTATAAGCAGTTAGTTGATCCTTATGAACATTTGAATTCTGAACGACGTTTAGCAATTAAAATCTTTGTCGCCAATTTCCTAAGGTTCTTACCTCTGAATTGGGTTTAACTGATCTCTTGGAATATCTGATAAAAATTAACCTACAAGAAGTATGTGAAAAGTCACCCGTACCATTTAGCCCCTCCAAAGATGGAGATTTTAAGACAACAAGTTGATGACTTATTAGAGAAGGGCGTTATTGAACAATCTACATCTCCATATGCAAGTCCAGCATTTTTAGTTCCTAAACCTAACGGAAAACACCGCATTGTGATAGCTATAGCAAGATTAACCAAAAGAATGAAATAGAATCTGTACCTCTTCCAGATTTGCATTATGCATTTCACTGGTTTGGTAAAGCTAAATTCTTTACAACCATTGATTTAAACTCGGCTTACCACCAAATTCCCCTGACTATAGATGCCAAAATAGTTACTAGTTTTTGTGTACCTTGGAATTTGTATCAATTCACTCGTGTTCATTTTGGTCTAGCCACTGGTGCTCAAGTTTTGACCCGCTTGTTAGACAGGATATTTAGAATGTCAAATTAAAGTACGTGTACAACTACCTGGACGATTTAGTTGTATATTCTGATTATGATTTAGTTGTATATTCGGATTTATTACGTAAATTTATTTTGCAGACGGATGCCTCCAGTTTGGCTGTGGGGGCAGTCCTATCTAAGGAAATTGATGGTGTTCGCCAAACCATCGCATTTGCCTCACGCTCGCTTTCACCCCAGGAACGTAAATATACTCTTTATTAACTTGAATGTATGGCAGTTGTTTTTGGAATTGACAAGTTTAGGCAGTACCTAGAGCATTCTGAATTACTTTTGGAAACTGACAATCAAGCATTGTCCTGGCTCCTTGCAAACCCAATATAGTTAGGCAAGATTGGCCGCTGGGTGATGCGGATTGCCTCATTAAAATTTCAAGTTCAACATATTAGAGGCAAACAAGACATTGTGGCAGATTGTCTATTAATGTTTGAAGGTATGCCGAGCACTAATGAATCCGTTGCTTTAACTTATTGTGATTGGCTTACTGAATTCCCCTTGGCATTTAATGAGATCAAAGAACCTCAGCAACAAGATAAATAACATTATATTATTATTCAAAATTTACAGTCTGGAAATGAGAAAAACCTTATTTTATCGAAAGGTGTCCTCTGCTTTAGAACCAGAGAGAAACAAAAACCTGTTGTTCTACCAGCCCATCTTCGGCCCATGGTCTTTGAGTATTATCATTCCTCACACATTGGTGGTCATTTAGCAATTTATAAGACTACTGAGACAATTAAACGTAAATTTATCTAGAAATGAATGAAAAGTGACATCACTGAACGTGTGAAACTGTGCACCTTATGTGCCCTCAGTAAACCAACACAAAATACCCATTTGGGTTTCCTTGCTTCATAAGTATCCGAGAAACTTTTACAAAAATTATTTGTAGATTTTGTTGGACCATCCCCTGGAAGTAAGTCTGGTCATACATTGCTGTTCATCAGTATTGATGCCTTTTCTAAATTTATTTGGCTTATTCCGCTGAGAAAAGCAGATGCTCTATCTACGATGAAAGCTATGCGGACATATATCTTCCAAAGTTTGGAGTTCCCAGTAGCATCGTCTCTGATAATGGTTCTCAATTCGCATGTATATTGTTCAAGGATATGTGTTTTTCATACGGGATTCAGCGTATCACACTTTCTCCATATTATCCGCCTCCCTCGCATGCGGAAAGGTTCAATCGTAACCTCCATTTTGCGCTTATTGTGTTCAATGTGAAGGACCAAACTAATTGGACAAAACACTTAACTTGGCTACAGATAGCTTTTAATAGATCTCGGCATTAGTCTCATAAGTCCACTCCGTTTAAGCTATTATTTTCTTATGTACCAAATACTCTATTCTCTGCTGTGGAGTTTGAATGAGCTGCTCCCAGATGACCCTAAAGATGTTCAACAAATCTGGAGAGCTGCCCTAAGGAATTTAAAACGTTCTCACTTGAGAACCAGTTTCAAGTACAACAAAGGTAGGGTAGGAAACCCCTTTTTAAAGTTGGTGACTTAGAACTGTGTAAGGCACATCCCAAGAGTAGTGCTGCTGATAAACATACCCCAAAATTAGCTTATCGTTGGTCTGGACCTTATCAGGTCCAACGTTTTCTCACACCTGTAACGGCTGCCGTTGCTGACCCTAAGTCAGGTGCATTTATAACTCGGGCTCATGTTTGTCATCTTAAACCATTTAATGTCAAGTCCATAAAATAATTATTTTGTCTCGTGGTGGTTGGAACTGCAGATCCTAACCACAATATTATTTTTGTTACTGAACTATGTATAGAATTTGACTTTTGACCCTGACTGTCTCCGACGGAGGCCTGATCAACTTCCTGTCTCAGTCGCTTAGGGTCATCAAAAAAAAAACATGGTAGGCCTACTAGATGTAAGTTCTCTTGCAAGAAATTTATTTGTAATATTTTGACATGTAATTTGTTTTGGGTTTATTTTCTTTGTGTATTTTATGGTGTTTGGGTGTAGTAATATTTGAATGGGTTTGACATACCAGGTGGTATTATGTTTATGCTATAGTACATGTAAAGAACATATTATGTAGGTTAGCATAATATTTTTGTACAATTTTCTATCAGAGTTGAATTCCTTTCTTTGTTTTAGTGTACATTTTGGCTGTTTTACCTCCTTTCGTCATTCCAACCAGGTTGTTACTGCTGTTCTTGAAAGGAGTGTTCTTTTTACTTTGCCTACTCCTCCTAACCCTAGTAGTTATATAGAGTTTGGGTTTGATGTTAGTTTTATGTGTGTGTTTGAAGTCACCCCTTGTGAGACTTGGTGTGTCTTGGGAGGGGGAGTATGTGGCATTTGTTTATGGTACAATTTTCTTCTATGACTATCTTGCAAATCCCCTGTCATAGTCTTCATTTTGTTTTTGTGTAACATTATTGGCGTCACTATTAAGCAAAATGTACTTACAAAAATCCTGACTGTTTTTTTAAATTTGTAATAGTTTAATTAATCAAATAACTTACATGATGCTATTTTTATTAATGTTTTTAATGTTTGTGAATTTGAATGTTAGTAGTAAACAAAATGTCCGGTAGTGCTCTAAGTATTACTAAGATATAAAATGTTCATGTAATACTTTTACCAAATATTCCAAGCTGGTAACTAAATTTGGTTATGAATATGTGCTATAAATATTGAGTTTATTACTTGTGAACTTATACATTTTTCTCAGTAATTGTTGATTAATATTTTAATATGCAAAAAAAGAAGTGCATGTTGGTGCACGAGCGAGTAACATGTGTTCGATGTATCGAATTCACCAAACACTACTCTAGACGCGAGCCTTGATATTCTGTAACTATGTCCGCCTTCTTCCTTCTTCTACTTGCACAGTGGCGTGATCACTTGTGGATTTTAACTCTCTTGTTGAATCCTCGTTATGAGGTGACATCCTTTGTATCTTACTGCTTTGGGTAAGTTCTTTATTCTTTAATTTATTGCTCGAGTGTGAGTATTTGTGTTATTTGGGTTTTTTGGGCTCACACAATGCGGTTATTTGTTTAATTACTGTAGCAAATCCAGGGTGTGGGTGGTATGCCTACCTGTTTTCGTTCATGGCTGTGGAGAGGCCTGTGAGCCTATAGCCTGGCATGTGATGCCCTGCACTTGCGCCAAACAAGAGGGATGCATGTTCCTTATTTGATTTGAATGCCAAAATTATTATTTAAATACTCTTCGGGTGTTTTTGGTAAATTTCGAGGAACTAAATTACTAACCTAACGTTGTTTAGAAAAAAGAAGGAAATTTACTGACTGACGGTTTGGTGTGGATATGTTATTTTCAAAAAAAAATTTACATTGAAGATCTTGTTAAAGCATGTAATAAAATGTTATAAAAATAAATATTAATTATAACTTCCGGGGCCCCGAATTTTATTTAAGTTAAATTGTATGAATGTAATGCATTATTGTGACATCACGATGATACTCAAGATAAGCAAATGTTAATATAAGTGGATGTTTTTAAAACATAAATATTAAAGTTCACACATTGATCTGTTAAGTAAAAAAAATAAATTTTATTATTGTTTGCAAATAAACATATTCGTTGGACATTTGCGTTTCACTTATATTTTCCTGGTCAATAACATAATTTAGAAATGAAAGTAAGTAAATGAATTGAAGTCGATATATTTGTAGGCGACTGTTGACTATCGTGGGTTCGGCACTGTTTTTTAATTATTTTACCGAGAGTGTTCATGCAGGAAACTCAATGACTCACGTCTGAGCCTGATCTGCCTCTGTCTCTGTGAGGACTCAGCCATTTTTTGGTGTTTGCCTTTGGGGTGACTGAGGGGTCGCAAGGATTTGGGCAGCTTAGGGTGGCTGAACCTTTTTTTTGTTTCGTTGTAACCTTTGTTTTGAATGTTTGCCTTGTATCGTTACCGTTCTCTGCTTGTAACCAGGTCAAACTTATTTTAAAAAATTATTTTAATCTGCCTGTTATTTTCTGCACGAAACACAGGTCCTACTTGCTGGATATTCATACGATTTCTGGAGCATCTATTTCTCTGAATTAATGTTTGTGAAGAAGAAAACCTAGTTTTTCGACAGGAAGACTAGCAGTGTTTTTTTACAAGAAGGCGAGTAAAGCAGTGTCATTTCTCTTACAGTAGTAAAGAGCCGAAAATAGTTTGGAACATATTTATAAGTTAGTCCTGGAAACTGAATGTAATGTGAAAATATAAAACGGATCGTTTTGCTACATGCCGCAATGTTCAAATTCTACCAACTAGATACGATAACGACTGTCTACAATTTAAAATGATATTCTCCAATAATAAGAAAATTTGCCCGAAAAACCTCTAGAAACGTTTTAAAATTAGTCACTCTCTGCATTCACCATCTGCGTTTACACATATGTGGATTCATACCAGGATTTAACTTCTGGGCTCACAGTCTGAAGTCACATATGAAATCATACTATGATTCACCATATGTATATAATATCTGGATTCATACATAAATTTATATCTTAATTAATATCAGAATTCATTATTTGGATTCAGATACATACATATATACACATATTGATCTGGATTTACACCTGGATTCACCAACATCTGGATTCATAAACTATATTCACAGTACATATTCATATTTAAATTTATAACTCTTAACTACTTTCACAATATGGTGTCATATCTTCATTCACGTATACATTCCTATCTTCATTTTCCATCTAGCCTCGCTGTTTGGAGTCATGCCTGTGTTCTATCCAGTTCCATACATGAAATTCTAATCTGGATTTAACAATATCTGGATTCACTGACATATAGCTTCTTGTATCTGGGTTCCATTTCGGATTAACCATTAGAATTAGTTTTTCTATTCATTATTGTATTCATAATTTGGGTTCAACGTTTTGATACATATTTGAATTCAACTTTCCGATACATATTCGGATTCATATTTTAATTCGTATGAAGAGTCGCCATCTAAATTTACCTCAACAGCTGGATTCACTGTCTGGATTTACAAACATCTGTATTCGCCATCTAGAAAAATAAATATACTGATAGGTGGAGTCATACCTATATTAACTGTCCATGTTTATGTTTAAATTAAAATCATATTTCATATTGTTTCAACATTTGTAATCACCTACTAGATTCAAATTTGCATTTGTATCGTAGTTGATATTAAAATTTATAATTTAAATCCAAATATGGGGTCATCACGTTTTGACTCACACCTAGATTAATTAATCTTATGAATCACTATTTGTTTTAACAATCAGGGTTCATTTACATATTTAATTTGGTTTTGACAATCATATTCACCTGATGATTCACAATTCAGATTCATATCTGGATTGTTACGTGGATTCACAACATTGATTCAACATCTACATCATATTTCGATTCATGCACTAAGTTACAATTTACATTCATTAACAAATGGATTCATCAACATCTGAAATTAGCTTTATCGAGATTTATTAACTAGTGGACTCATCGTCTGGTTTCACAACCAGGATTCATTTATGAATTCTTATTTTAATTCATCACACGGATAGTTATCATGATTTACATTTGAAGTCACCATCTCGATTCGCCAATGCCTTAATTCATCATTAGGAGATACAAATGTCTGGAGTCACCATTCGAATTCACCAATATCTGGATTCATCATAAAAATTCGCGGAAATTTGTATTCACCATCAGGATTCACAAAATCCTGGATTCAACATCTGAATGTATAAATATGTACATATGTGTATTCACAATTTGTATTCACAGTGTAGATGTATATCTGGATTCATATATAGATTTACATCGGTATACACCATCTGGATTCACATATGGATTTATTTCTTAATTTACAACACAATTCACTATTTCGATCCACATGTGTTTACATGTCTGGTTTCATACCTGACATCACCAGCATCTAGATTCACAAAAATTTTGGTTTAACTTGTGTATTTACAACTTGGGACCATAACATTATTCATGTCTGGATTCATGCCAGCATTCCACATCCAGATATCTGCATAAATATTTGGATTCTCCATCTGAGTTCACTGTATGGAGTCATATCTTGATAAATATCTATATTAATATCTGAATTCAAAATCTGAAATCAAATAGCGATATACAGGGTGTCCATACCAAAATGCCCTAATTTGAGTGGTCATGTAAAAATAGAAATATTATGTTTGTTGCAGGTATGACATGCTCATTGGGTCCTTGAAGGTACCAAATTTGTGCCTGAATATTGCAGAGCCGTAAAGTGAAGCATTGTGGTGTTGGTGACTTCCCGACAACAAAATGGTGTCTGTACAGGAAAAGGCTCAAACTGTTTTGTGGTGCGCCGAGTTCAAGTCCATAATTAAAGTGCAACGGGAATTTCGACGTGCTTACAACAAAGCTGCGCCCGATGCCAAGAGGATAAAGTCGTGGCATGCACAGTTTCTGAACACTGAAAGCGTAGAGAAAAGACATGGAGGAGGTCGGCGGGTCTCTGATGAACAGGTCGAAAATGTCCATGAAGCATTCCAACGAAGTCCACGAAAATCAATTCGCCAAGATTCGCGAGAACTTCAAATGCCGCGGACGACCGTCCATAAGGTACTCAGAAAGCAGCTGCACCTGTATGCATACAAGGTTCAGATTGTGCAGGCCCTGAAACCAGACGACTACCCCCAACGATACGCCTTTGCATGTGATATGCTAGACAGATGCGACCAGTACCCTTCTTTTCTGTCACGAAACATGTTTTCCGACGAGGCGACATTCCACATCTCGGGAACCGTCAATAGGCACAACGTTCGCATTTGGGGGTCGGAGCACCCACATTCCACAATTGAAAATTTGCGAGACAGCGCAAAGGTTAACGTTTGGTGTGGCCTCATGTGCGATATGGTCATCGGACCATTCTTTTTCGCAGAGAAGACAGTCACCGCGACGACGTATCTGGACATGTTGGAGCAGTATGCGTTTCCACAGGTTGAACACCTCCAACCACATCTGTGGTTTCAACAAGATGGCGCTCCGCCCCACTGGTCGCTCGATGTGCGTCGTGCTCTTGATGCCGCATTCCCTGGTCATTGGCTTGGACGAGATGGCCCCGTTCAGTGGCCTCCACATTCCCCGGACATTACGCCCTTGGATTTTTTTCTGTGGGGCTATGTGAAGGACAGGGTTTATGCCACTGCAGTACGAGACCTTCGGGATCTCCGTGCTCGAATTGTGGAGTCCATTGCTGCCATCATTCCAGACATGTTGGCGCGGACGTGGACGGAACTTGAGTACCGGCTTGATATCCTCCGTGTCACTAAAGGAGCTAATGTGGAAGTGGTGTGATTTTTTTCATGAAACTTGGAACCTCTACTGTGCTACATAAGCTAGCACCATTTCCATATCTGTCTTTTTGTGGCAATGCGAACTCGTTGAAATTAGGGCATTTCGGTGTGGACACCCTGTATGTCTTAATTGATGCAAAAATGTGTCTTCTTGATTCACTTATATATACATATATGTGTGTGTGTATTCATATTCACCTACATCTGGATTCATCGACCTCTAGAATCATAACATATGGACTTAGTATCTGGATTCACCAACTTGAACCGCCCTCAGAATACATTAATGGATATATGTCTATATTCATATACGAATTAACCATCAGAAGTGTACATACGGATTAATGTTTGTGTTCTTGCCTATATTCACCATTTCTATTCCCTGAATTTATTCTCCATGTTGATTAACCAACATATGAACTTTCCATAGAGAATTTTATATGTACTCACATTTGGATTCATACCTGGATTCCCAAATGACATAAATACTCTGGATTTATATCTGGATTTACATTTTAAGTAATTCTGGATTCACTTCCTGTGTTTACTGTTTGGATTCGTACCTGGATTTATATCTAAATTTTTACCAAAATAAACTGGATTCAAATCTATCTGCATACAATTCTTGATATATGTCACGGTCCATGAACAACTGGATTTAAAAACATCAGCATCCACTAACCTCTAGATTCATTATCTGCATTCAAAATTAGCTTTCATATATGGACTCAACATTTGGATTTTTTAAAATTAATATTTGGATTTTTATCAATAATCGTACCTGGAGTCACCATTTGGATTTACTAACATCTGGATTCACCATCTGAAAACATACCTGGATAGCATCTTAATTCTTGTAAAATGGTGATACAGAAGTTTATTAATCCAGATGTTAGAGCCAGATATTGGTATAATATTGTGCTTTTAAATCCAAATGTTGGTTATTCTAGATTGTAAATCTATGTGGGTAATATAGGCATGACTTCAGATATGAACCCATTTCGGTATCTAAATGGAAAATCAAAATGTTCGTAAATGCAGATTATGGCAATGTTGGGTGGTGGAGTAAAAAATAATATCTTTCTAAATAGCCATGTGTTAATCTTGATAATAAATGGAGGTAATCCAAATATAATTGCATATTGTGTAGTGTTACGTCTCCATGTAAGGTAGTGACCACGGCACCAGCATGGTCTAACCATTCTCCTACCACCAAGGCGATCCGTGTTCGATCCCCGTCGGTCCCCAGATTTACGCATGTGGGACGATGTCGCTGGCTGGTGGGATTTCTTGAGGATCTCCCGTTTCCTCTGCCCTAGTCATTCCGGCGCCTCTCCATTGCAGGGCATCACCTTATGTCATCCTCCGTGTCCGTGGCGCCTGCATTAGGAGTACGATGCCCTAGTCCTCGGGTATCCACCTCACACAGTATTGTTATTATTATCTGTAATGTTCGCAGCTTGGCCTCTAACCATTTTACGACATTGCTAGCATACCACTTCTATTATGAAAAGTAAAAACTTGATAACGTTAGTGTCGGACACATACATTTGCTAAAATGGTGAAATGGTAACCTTGAATAATTTCCCGCACACAGCAAAAGAAGCTGAGACTTGGAATTGTTCTAAAATGTTCATATCGCATATGTATGCATGTATGTATGTAAATAACAAGATACAGCTGTCATAACAGTACCTGCATGCTTGACCAGTCACTTTAGAACTTACTGCAGTTTGTTCTTTCCTTTGTCTTCAGAGATGTTAAAAATTTCTCAGTCTAATAAAATTTTAGACTAGGAAGATATGCTCAGTTACAGAGAATAATATTTGTAGTCATATTATAATGAGCAAAGTGATCACTTAAATAGTTTTACAATTCAGTTTAAAAAGCTATTACAAAATCAATCCAACCATTGCATGCATTATTAGATTTTTATTACAATAGAAGTTAACAATTAACATTTAATCTTAGCAGTAGAGTTATCACATTTATTGTGTATTGTCATTCAAGTATAACTGTCTCAGCGAAAACTAAATCCCTGACCAGTATTTAAATACAGATTACCAGTACCTAACAAATGTTCGTTGGTTGGTCATATGGACAAATATATTTATGTAACAGGAATCTAAAACAGGTATGTTCGTTAAGGCTCGTCACTATGCATATTCATGAAAATTATAACTGTTTGTGATAACTTACAAATCTTTAAGCAAGAATAATTTGAAGAAATACAACACAAAATAATATTGTTGCGAGTCGCGACTCTCTGACTAGGCGGTGTAGCATGATACAGTGGTGGTGGAGCTAGGACACCCCCCTTCCCACCCCACTCCTTGGCGCCGTGGTTGTCTGGCAAAGCGGCGAAATACAATACAATGGTGGCAGTGCTAAAACACCTCCTTGTGTGCTGCATGGATTGTATTACTCCACGATAACAACCTGCACGCCTCTGTAATCGGAAAGCAGTGTAAGCTGATATAGCAGCGGCAATAACAAAGAGGTTCGGCGTACATTGTGTCGCCCATGTGCGGTGGCGACCACCTGCACCCAATATCGGATAACCGAGGGAGATATCGTGATCTGGAGTGTTCCTGTTCCTTCTTTATCTCTCGGGATGGTGCTTGACTTTGAAGCGACGTCTTTCCAGAAAGTTGGAGATGAGAGACTTGCTGAGAGAATTCAAGATGTTGGAGTAGGTATGTAAGGGGGAACTGCGGCAGAGGAGAGAGAGTTTTGGCTGGCAGGTGCCTGGTGCGAGCTCAAGTGATAGTGACGAGAAGTATTGGGTTGCGACGAATGTTCGAGGGTGTCCAGCGAGTGGGACCGCAGCAAGTAGAAGGAAGAAGGTGTTTCTAGGCCACAAAAGATTTCTACGGTATTCTTTCATTGGGTCCACCATTGTGAGTGACTAGTAACCTTTCCATATACAGAGAACTTATGTAGATGTATTTTCTTCCTTTATGTAAATAGTAGTTATCTGTTTTGTTTGACATTTGTTGTTGTGACATAACAAAAGGCACATGTTACAGATAAAATATTTAAATGTCTATGGTCAAAGATTCATAAAAATATTGTGAATATTTCATTTATCCATGGTCACAGACATCTCGCGCTAGTTAAAGTTCACTTAACAAATGTTTGTATCTATATTTAACTTCTTTGTGTTTTTCTCACTGTTCGATGGAACATACACATTTTTTTAGGTTTAAGTGATTTTTACTGAGGACAGCAATATGATCCGATCCTGGGAATCGATAGGTAGTGATTGACTAGGAGAAGTTTGTTGCCAGAGCGGAGGGTTTTGTTCGTAGAACAACAACAGTTGGTAGCTGTTTTGAACAGATGGACTGACATTTTTGCAACAAGGGAGAATGTTGCCTTCAACATCGAGAAGAGAAGGACATGTCTGCAGTTAACTTTTGGTTCAAGAACCGAGGATCCAGTCTTCATCCATAATCCCAGAGAAGGAAGGAAGGAAGGACGAGACTAGCGATGCGGCTAGTGTTCCTCCCAATCAGAAACTATTAATTTCTGATAGTTTGTTGAGCTACTGAAAACTTCGGTAAGGCTGATTTTATCCTGATACGAACTACGCAGGGAATTCGTCGATGAGGCTCTTATAGTTAAAATTCAACTGTACATTAAAAACTTACACATTCAACCTATAAGCAGTGCATAAATTACTCCACAATGAAACCCGCTCTTTGGCAGCTGGCTGGGACCTACGTTGAATGACTGCGAGAAACTAAATGTGCTAATTGAAAACCAGTGAGCTAGTTTGTGGAGCCTTCGAACGTCATCCTGCATAGATCGAGACCCTGGAGAGGACGGGTTGCCACTCTTATGTACCAAGTTACGGCCCTTTCTTTCTTTTCTTTAGTTGCTTCTAGTTTCGTTTCTCATAACCTGTAAGCTTCTGTCGACACTTCAAAATATTTTAATGTAGAACAAATTTTTTATTGTAAACATTTTCTTAAATGAAATACATCGTCTGTGAGAATCAGAATCATATTGGTTTGTTTTCTGATAGCTAAGCCAGTAGCTAAATAGAGACATTATCCGTACGACAGCAGTTAATGTGTTTCAGCTCCTGTTTATTGAATTAATAATAAACTTATATATGTATATCACATTGTGTTAAATCATTATATGCATAGATTTTTTGTATAGACTGTTGTAAATAAACTAGGTTAGCTTTATTTCCTTTCTTTTATCAAAGACCTCTATCCTCAAACGTACCTAGCCCCAACTTGTAGCCTGACGGATATTCTTATAAACATTGCACGACATTTATAAGACGAAGTAAGAAACAATGAAGGGCTTAGATTGAACATCGTGCTGGCCTGCGATTATGTAAAGCCAGTAACATTTGACGATGGGGCAAATAAGAGAGCTTTCAAGACAATAGTGTGTCAGTCTGCAATGGAGATAGCATTAAATATGCTGTTTTATTAAGTATTTCGTAACGATGTATCAAAAAAGCGAGAAAACACTGATAAATGTTCTGAACAGACACTTGTCTCAGTCAACCATCTTCACCTACGAGTTGTTGGGGGCCTTGGTAACCATTGGTCTGACCATTCGTCTTCCACTAAAGCGATCCGGGTTCGATTCTCGGCGGTGTTATTCTCAGAATATTTACATGTGGGAATAGTGCCGGATGATGATGTTTGTTGGCGGTTTTTTTCGGTGAACTTCCATTTACCCCGCCCCTTCACTCCGGTGCTGCTCCATACTTAACTTATTTCACCTCTCACCGGTGTAAAAGATCTCAATGTTAAGTGCGAACCAAAAGTCTCTCACTGACTCGCCTACGAGCTAACAAACTTGACTAACTGAGAATGGCAACATTCATTGACTTGCCTTATTTAATATAGATGATAAAAGCAGTCATTGATCCTAAAACAAAGACAACGTATATTTTAACTGTGCCGTGTTGGATAAGTTCACTGAAGGAAATAATCCGGAGAGAATGAACGAGCGATTCCGTGATACTGAAGCTAGATTTAATTGTTCTAGTATTACTTTTCAGCAAACATCATAAAGAATAATCAGCAACTTTGAAAAGTAGAATCCCAAAACATCAGTTAGTGTTCATTGCCTGGACGAGAAGAAAGAGAAAGAAGTCTTACCAGCTCATAGTAAAACATGAAGAAAAGTACAATCACATCGACTTGTTGCTTCTGTCAGTTGAAGAAAACCACCACTAGTTACTTTTAAGATTTATTTTATTTGTCCATTCCAAGAAGACAACAAACGCATCGTGGTTAAGTGCATATTTTCGAGTAGTGCTTGGTACACTTTAACGTTCAGCAAAGAGTATCTAGACTGAACAGTGTGCAGTTTTTGGTTAAATACAGGAAATATTGCTCTGTAATGCACCACTTTGTCCTGGTATACCGCAGATTGGGAATCTTGGTAGACATTAAGTGATGCTATGCTTCAAGAACATTCAACACAAGGCTTAACTGCCCATTTTTGTGTTCTCTGATATTGAAGAACCGATGGTACCAATCCATGTCTGTCAACCTTGCCCTGAGAAGGCGTTTACAATGGTGTAACCGTACCAAAACAGTGAAGGTAATGGCTTCTATATATGTTTGTGCATATTGACAATGATGTACCAGAAATGTTGACGACGCAACTGTGGCAATAAATTTTCATCTATACAGGAATGAAAGCACCGAATAAATTTGAAGAAAAAATTGGTGAGATTAGCAGAAAGGCGAAAACTATTCACGAAACTTCGTTAAAGATGCTGTTGTTAACTGCTACGCAAACTACAGTAGTGCATCCAGGCAAACAAATGTCATTTTTTCTAGAAGCTTCAATAAAATAAATGTGAAGGTGTGTGCCCATTGTCACAATTGCAGAAAGTACATGGTGCATCCTGTAATAACTAAAATTTGCTCAAAATACATATGTTGAAACTTCCTACAATATTTCACAGCCTGGCACATAACAAAATCTTCATCTTCGGAGAACTGGTATACGACAGTAAGGACATTACCATGCTCCTTCACAACAAAGTAAAAAAGGTTTACGTTTGGATCATCAGTATCGGAAGACTAGATGAGGCAGCTACCAACAAAATGCAAATTATTTAATCGATTGACAGATAACAGCGTCAGGAATTCAGACTACTAACATGCGCAGGCTGTGTGTGGGAGAGATTCGCTTGTAAAACCCTGAACAATTACTCCAACATCGACTTGACAGCATATGTTGTTCTACACGCAGATTTATTAGAGCATTTCCGTAGCCTCTGCTTAGAAATGTATGAACTGGACTGTCCATTATGTCAGTTTATTCGGAAATTGATTAGATGCTGGGCTAAAAACGACTTAAGTGAAGCTAGAATTTCTGGCAGATTATGGCATGTTCTAATTCTTCGAGTGGCCCAGGGTGTGAAGCAACACTGTGACCCAAACAACATGCATGATGACGAGAAATACAACCCTACTTAGCAAGTAACTTACAATACCTGGATGCCAGTAACTTGTATGGCTGGGCTATGAGTCTGGTTCTACCTGTATAAGGCTTTTACATTGACCGATACAGACCTCGACATCATGAGTGTACTAGACTATTTTGCGGTGGAATACATAAACTAAATTTGATGTAATGTCTTCTTCGGAAATGCACAAGGGAGACAAAGGTCTACCATGTTTGCGGATAGCCAAATGTCCTCCAGGTGCATCATAAAATTAACTGATAAATAAGAAGAATTGCATTGTCAACTATATGCCAGTCATTGCTTGAAGATTAAATATTTCATTATATGCCGGAGTTAGGACAGAGTGCATTGCTAGAGCCATACATACAGCTGAATACAGGTAGACCTGAATCAGAAGTAAACGAATTTTTAAAGGATTTTATAAAATGATCAGCATCGCATGGCAGGCAAGTTCATGAAATAAGCGTAACGACGAAAAATATGCCTTATGTGTTATTAAAGGCGACTCAAAAACCTAGTTGCAAAGCCAGCATTCAAAGACAGAATTATTAACTCTGAAGACTTGTCACTTGTGAAACTGGAGCACGAAGAAATTTTGTTCTATAATTGCATGTATGCTGGCTTTGCTGTTCTTGATTTGTAAAAGGCGCTTATGTATCATTTCCTCTATGATATAATAAAGGTATAGTATGCTGATTAATTATAACTGACATGCATAAATACTGACGGTTTATTTTACACGACACCAACGCTCGACTTTTATCAAGATATGTTATGAGATTCAGACTTCCAAAATAAATTAGATGCATCTGCCTATCATGTCAACCATCCATGCTACTCGCTTCTAAACAAAAATGTTTTCGGCAAATCCAAAGACGAATGTAACGGTGTGCTTATGTCTGAGATCGTAGGATTGTGTTCGAAGATGTACACATATGAATGCAGCAAGACTGTATGCAATAAGGCGAAAGGAACCCATAATTGTGAGATTAAAAAAAATATATTATCTAGGACTACATCAGTGCTCTGAACAGAGAGAAGGCTGTGCATGTAACTGGACATATCATAATATCGCGGAACGAGCAACACATTCCGAGTGAAGCAATACACTAGCACTAGTTTGACTGGACGACAGACATCATATGAGCATATATGGAGTAAACACATTACCACATGAATACTCTGGATAAAGGTAGAACATGTTCATTATAATTAAAGTTTGCCAATGCAACATACTGAATCTTAAACAAAATGAGCTACGATCATGGTATTTAATGTGTTGAAACAATTGTTTTCCTCAACAGTGTGTAATCCCATGACTGTGCCAAAGAAGAAACTATATCTTCTCAAGACGCTGAGTCAACTGCACCTAACAAAGTTGTGCAAAGTTCAGTACCTAGAGTATCGCCTACACAGCTAGAGAGCAGTAATGATTAAGACGGGCGTAGAACATGGCTAGCCACTACAAGAATTTGCAACATGGCTGAAAACGCTGCTGAAGAATTCACAGGACTGCATGAAGAACATCAAAGACTGCATCGCAAAACTTATCAAGGTAGGCTACTCGTATTTCACAGCATCATGAAGACCGTTTTTAATATAAAACCGGAGTTGAAATCTCACAACAGCTAAAGAATGTTATTGAGAAATAATTCCAATTAACTAATACAAATATTAGATAATAATTTTAAAATATTTGTTTGTAATTTGTTGCAAGTGTATTTCCTTAAGAAAAAAATGTGTGTAAAAAGGCCATTACTAAAAGAAAAGAAAAGTGAAGTTATTGAATGGTGAATTAGTGGAGTTGATGTAATATTCGATTCCTTTGGAGTGGTTAGGTCGTGTTTGTTTATATTAAGTGTAAATTATTTTATACTGTATTTGTCAGTGGTGGACGTAAGGGGGAAGAGAGGCTACCGGGTTGAAGGCTCCCCCCCCCCAATTAACAATTTTATTCAGCATTACGTAGCCAAAGTATGTCCAGTTGCCTCATGGAAACTGGAATTTTGTTCTATAATGATACATGTACATTTAATGTGTCCTACTTGCATACATGTTATTTTTAATGTTCTGTAACAGTAAAGAACAACACTTTTGAGATGGCTGGAATTTTTTACAATCAATAAAATCATGCAAGACCCCCTCCCCCCTTAAAATATGTTTTTAAATCCGCCACAGGCACTTGTTACGGTAAGGTTAATAAAATTTTCTGTGTAAAGCGTAGTTATTCCGGAATGTGGGCCGGGTTGGGCGAGGACATGTTAGAAATTTCACATTTTGTAAGCATTGGTAGGTTAGATATGAAGTTATATGTGCTATTGCAAATTAAGTTTCATTAGTAGTAAATAGGCTGTATTTGTTTCGGTTTATAGATAAGAATGAAGGCTTGGAGCTAGAGATCGTGAATACAAATCTATTATAGGCCCTATGTATTAATGAGGTATAGCTTATTTATCGTGTAATTCAGTTTTTACTCTACAGTTTTCCTTAGGACATAAAATGACGAAAAAATTTCACCGCTAACGACATATTTAGAAAACTATTTTATAAATGTCGGAGATAATTGTGGCTATTTAGAAATCCCACCATTTAATAAACCTTGAATTGTTTTGAGAAGTACATTACACAAGATTCGAAGCTGTACGTTAACTAGCGAACAGTGTACATAAATGCCGGTAATTTTCTTTCATAATTTAAAAATTAAATATTTAATTTCGTAATGTAAAAGTAAATATTCTATATCAACGAACATTACCAAGTTTATGTAACAGTACTGTAAGTTCACCATTCTTTGATCGTTGTTGAAAGATGTTTATTACGTTAAAATGTAATTAATATATACAAGTGGTTCGTACTATTTATTTTATTTTCAACTGGGGAATGCTAACTACGTTTTACCCCAAGCTAGTAGCTAGAAAAACGGTATAAGATTTGTCTTAAACTGCTACGATAACAATTGTTAAAACAAACCATAATGAACAACTCTTCCTTTAAATCTAGACAAAGTTTATCAGCAAGCTACTTGCAAAAAATTAAGTTTGTTGCATTATTTAATAAAAATACATATTTTTTATTTATATTTGTTTTCTGAGGAACTATGGACAATCTTGGTCCTATTATAAAAATTTATACTGGCTGCATTATAAGTTCTGCTTATTCGCAAGATGAATTCGGCATATATTTTCTTACGTACTTCAGTAACATAGATTTTTAAGCCAGTACAAACAGTTATTTTTGGCAGTGTTGACAGTATATTTATTTTCGCTGAAAAATTCATTTTTTAACAATGTAGTCAACTATATGACGTGCAAATGACGTTATGACAACCACGGCCATTATATTTTCTTGGAGTAAACACATTGAAATGCTACAAGACTGTGGAAAATTTTTAAAGTTACCTAAGTCTATTCAAGATAACGTATTCGTATTCAGTTGAAAAGGAATCTTAGATAATACTTAAGATTGATTTATTTTTGTTTATTTTTTTTTATTTTCTATCAGTAAATGAACACATAATTTTTCAATGTTCCAACAATTTACAAAAAAATTCAAGATACTGTAAGAGGTGAAAATATCTTGAAATTTGTATTATCCAAAATGTTTGCATGTTTTGGGAAATGTTAGCACATTTTTCGAGTATGAAGGTATTATTTTCTCTATAGAGTACGAGACGTACATAGTTCTATATTAGAATGTTTTTGTAAACGTATATACATTTTCTTTAACTTAACTGTTCTGCTAACTTGTAAACTATCACAAAAATATGTGTTACGCTTTTGTAACGTGTCACTATGTATGTTGTACAAAACAAAAATATTAAGTAAGTGTTTTAAATAAAATTATATTTCTTATATAAAAGAATTGGAACTTACCTTTAATATACGTTGAGTAGTGTGTACATGTCCCCCTGGTGTCAACAGACCCAGATGATGCAGCGTGTTTACACATAGCATGCTGAAGTCAGACACCCGTTCACCTACCCTGAAGTGCAGTGAAGAGATTTTGGTCAGCACTTAAGATCTAGATTATTAGCTCTGATGAGGGGTAGCATGATGTGAGTATAGATCGAGGCCTTAATGAAGTGGCGGGATAAGTGGGAATTCCCCGAGAATACCCGCCGACAAGGGGTCTATTCTGTAACTGTTTTGTGATCACATACTTTACTTACGTAGAGACAGTCACCACGTGACGATCGTTACGAGCCTAAGTCGTATTCTGCAACTCTTCATGGCGCCGTGGCTGATGTTCAAACGAATTGTGAGCGACCTTATGTAACAGCAGCTAGGGAATACAGGAACACGTAACAGTTAAAATTGTAATTATAATTACGTTCAAAACTGAAATTTATTAACTGACCGTAGTTCAGAATTTACGAAACTTAACGATTTTCGTTAAATATAAATATTAACTGTCAGTCACAATTAATACAGATCCTTTTTATTATATTTTAGTTGTTAGGTTATCGTAGACATGAATTTGAATTTTATACGAAGTAAGGCTAAACAAATAAATGAAATGGTATGAAAGCGAGCGACCTGTCTGCAAATTTCACTAGCAGGCAACACTTGCGCTCGCAACTCTACGAGAGCAAGAGCATCGAGGGTATTATCTAAGTAACCTCGGAGCATTTAATCCTGACGTATTGGGCACCAAAAGCCATTTTGATTTTGGTTATCACAACACGACAGAGACGAAAGGTCAATAATAGTAACCGAATTGAACATACCTCGTATTTATTAACGTCGCTTATTTCTATTATCTAAAGAAACTTCCATTTATTCAGTCATATATAATTACACTATGCGAATAATTTTATTTGCACTTTACCTTAAAAACTTCACTGTGTGAGTGAGATTTAGATTTAGATTTAATTTGTTGCATCCTTGGATCTTTTTTTGTGTACATTTTTGCACAAAGATATCGGACAAGTCATATTTACAATATACAAACAAATGAATAAATTACTTAAGTTATACATTAAAAATTATACACTAAAAGAGCGAAATTCAAACATTTCTTGTCGGTTCAGGCTCGCACGTAGGCTCACGTCAGCATACTTCATAGTCTCCACATGTAAAAGAAAAG